>WUAP02141723.1:0-12118 GCA_015163945.2 Stichodactyla helianthus | reverse complement strand
TTTGTAGATATGCTAAAGTCGTGAGTTTAAACATTCTGACCAAGTTTGCTCGAGATATATTCAGATAAAGCTTATAAATAAGCAATTTAATATTACAGCCTCGTTTCCATGCAGGGTCAAAACGACCCATATTTCGACCCCCCCTTAAAGCCTTTGGAGCAAACTAAAAAATTGCCGACAACAATTTTCTTGCTTAGTAGGACCCATTAAACATTTTCCAAGTGGTCGCTTGCTTTCTTCATGAAATTCCCACGGGACGTAATTTAGTGACATTTGCTCCCTGACTAATACGCTTCAAGATAAAGATCTTTAGTTTTCAGTTTCGCCAGTTCTTCATCATATTTCTTTAGTTTATCTTCCTCTCCTCGTTTCTTGTCAGACAATTCTTTGATTTTGCTGTTCGCTTTACTGAGATCGTCTTTAACTTTCTTGATTTCAGATTGCATTTCACTTTCCAAGAAGTTGTTACTCTGATTAAGATCTCCTATCTCGTTTATCATGGATTTTTGTGAGGTTTCCAGGCATTTATCTTCCTGCACACTCTTTAATGAATTAGTAGGCCTCAATCGATTGCCGGACATCTTTGGTCACTCGGTCAATGTCAACTTCACTGAGCACGTCATTTTTCACGCTGTTCACGGGAACGTTGAAGTTCTGGACATGAGTGATAACTGGTCTCGTTTACAATTCCTTGAGGCTTATTATATCAGAAACTTAAAACCTACAATCAATGAAGGCCTAAAGGCCTCAAGAGAACTTGATTTATTTTGATCTTTTTTGTTTTTATCTTTTTGTCTTATTTGTTCTACCATCCTATTGTTTAGCCTTCAGCATTTAAACCCTGCGCTTGTAATTTTAAATTAACATGATTATGACTTGAATAAAGTCGAAATATTGTTTTTCAACCTTTTTGCCGTTTTAATCCAAAACTTGGATTTTTTCAACGATGCTATCTTTACTCGGAACCGTAGTCATCTTGTTATTCCAGTACAGTGATTCTTTCTTCTAATTTTGACAAGGTTTTCTCTATCTTTTGAACCGAATCATTGATTACATCCAACTTCGACACTTTAGCCAGTATTTCCTCGAGCTTTAAGTTCAGACCTGAGGCTATATTGAGTGCCGTCAAAATGTCGTCTTCCTCCTCCTCGATGTTCTTGGATTTCTTTTGGAAGGACGATTTAGTAATGCTTGCTTCGGATGAGGTCGACGAAGTTGACGATCTAATCCTTTTTGACTGATTAATATTTAGTAATTCAGCCATTCACTTAATTTTTTTTTTAAATATTGGCCGGGAGCTCTATCGAAGCACGTCCTCACTCGATCATAACTCGCCCCAGTCTATTTGCTACTACGTCATCAATACCTAGATGCTCTACTTGAATACTTTTCCTTAATTTGGAGCACACTGCAAATCAATAATGAAAACCTCGTAGAAATGATTTGATAAACAAATAAGTGCTCAAAGAAAGAAACATGATTACCTCAGTGGGCAAAATATTAACGAACTTTTATATAAATTATTTAATTAGGATTGATGCCCCCTAAGTAAAAAGCGATCTAGCTCATGGAGTTATGTATAAGTGCTATAGTGGATTGCTTTTCTTGATAGATATATACTTCAAGTGGAAATCTTTTTACAGAGTGGTTTTCGTATAAGTGCGAAACGTACGTACTGACTTGTACACGGTACGGTATGCAGTAGCACTGAAATGGGTGCAGTAAATCATCCCAAAACAATGCGTAGCTATGTTTTCGGTAAAGTGCGGTATGGCTGAAGAATATTATCGTATCTTTTCTCACTAATACGCCAAAACCAAATTCTTTACACAAATTCAAATATTCTGCGGTCTGTAAATTGCTTGATATCAAACGTCAAGTGAAGATATTATCACTCGACTATTAAGGAATGAATGAGCAGTAAGTTAGAGACAGAATCTGCATTTTTTTTTTTTTTTTTTTTTTTTTTTTGTCTTCATCTTTCTTTCAAAGTAAGCTTGCGGAGATTAGCGTATAAAACCTTTAATCACTAATGAATATTAATAAAATGAATTTATCCAAAGATTTATTTATTTCACAGTTTCTTGCAAAGGAACGTGGATGATCTCAACAATTAGAGTCACCTCAGTGCCATTACAATCATTGTTTATGCTGAGTATTCTAAGTTTGTCTATTTCGCAACATTATCACTGAGTGCAAAATCAATTCCAAATTTTTTATTGGTTTTCGCAATAGCTTTAGATGTACCGCTATAGTGATTATCGTGGCCGAGAGCTGTTGTCAAGAAAAAAATCTCCAAACATGTACCTGATGAACTTCGACCTGCCTTCAAAACTTCGGAAAGAGGCCAGAGGAAATAGTGTAACTCTGCCGACACATCTAGGTATAAGGAAGGGGTTGTAAGAGATCTTGAGAGTTCCCTACCTTGTGGTAACAACAGCTTGAAACTACCAAAAGCTTATGGAATTATCTCAGTCAAGTTCAACCTTGGTGCTGCAAATCGGATAATAAACGATCTTAGGAATCAATTAGAGGTTACGAATGCTCACTTTGGATAGTGAAAACACTTTGCAAATGAAGGCTAAACAGCTTATGAAGGAAAACAAGGATCTTGGACAGAAAATAGCATTCTTAAAGAAATACATAGAAGAGTTGCTAGAAACCACCGATGCTACAATTCATCGATTGGAAAGCGAAAGTACAAGGTTTGAAGAGCTTGGGGGTCAACTTTTCAAGGCGAATCGAGAACTACGAGCAAAGGTATTGAAGAGGAAAGAAACTGCAAAAGACTTGACAGCAAAACTAGTGTTGATCTCAAAGTGGGAAATAAAAACGACGTAAGAAGTCTAAACTCTTATTGTGGCGAGCGGATCAGATACATTTTATTTATGGTGTCAGAGCAACAATCCTTCGATCCTTCCCTCCCCCAAACGATAAATACTGATGCCCTTAACCAGTAGGGTAGGGTGTAGGGGTGGTGGGGAGAGGAAGAAATAAATACAATTGGTATTCTCAATATTCTCCGGTTTCCACATGTACAATTGATTTCACACATAAATTTAGCAAGTGTGCAGCTCGGATGTCAGCACTAATAGACGTCTGTCGTCGTACGAATATATATTTTAATAAGTAAAACTTTCACACGAATATTCATATCATTGTCATTTTTCCTATTTATAAGTTGTGTACACTTGCACTCTCACTTCTGATGATGGCGTTTGACTACGTCGAAACATGTTAAGTATTAAAATTTTAATGATCTTCATCAAAATCATTATCAATATTCATATCCATTTTAAATGAAGGCTTAAATTTGATACAAGGTATTCATATTTTAACGCTGAAACTAGACAATTCACCCGTGCATCTAGTTTATATGCGTCCTGAAGTTGACAGATAACTAAATGTTGTCACATATCATGTATAATGTACCAATATACCAACATTAGCATGATTCACGTTTATCTAACGTTAACGTTCCAGTTGTTGAGGCTCGACAAAGTGCACTTCAAGTCTTTAATCTTTTCGTCTCTCCGATGAGCTTTCTCGGAAAGCCTCCTATTCTTTTCTCGAGTTACTTTCTCAAGACTTCTGTATTTTTCAATGCTGGATTTCATTTTGCCGATTTCTTTGTCTTGTTCGTGGCTCTGCATCTGTGTTGCCATGACAATGGCTGCGCATTTGCTTTGGTACAGTTCCTGCTCACCCTTTACTTTTGCCTTTAAGCACTCAAGATGCTTTTGCTTCCATCTTAATTTCTTCATTTTAATTTCTTGATCCTTTAACTGGCACTTCAGGCCTTTAATCATAAATGCAGCAACTATCAGTCTGTTTCTAGTTTGTTGGTATTGATTCAAAAGTGAACGAAGCTCGTGATTTAAGCTCCTTATCATATCTCCCTGCCATATCAATGCTTCTCCCAGTTGTCGGGTCTTTAACTTATGATTACTTTCCATGTCTTCATGAGGCATCTCTCCCAAACTCAAGTTCCTTGGCGGGTTAACAAAAAATGGCATCCCAAATTTACAAAGCGAAGCCGCAGAAATGGCTAGGAAAGCTGTCTTAAGTTATATAAGACAGGACTTTTTTGATCTGTGCAGACTGCCAAAAAGGGATGTTTACATAACCTGTCTATGAACTCACTTAGCAAAACAAAATAATCATGTAAAGCCATAAATAAATATCTGTTTACATGATACTCTGCACGTAGGCTTTTGTGTTTCAATATAACTGCAGCATGTCAAGGAATTAATCACTCTTTTTGCCTTTAAAAACTGAAATAAAAATGGAACTACTTTAGAAGTTTGTGTTGCCCAAATAAAGAAGAGAACAGAAACCATCATGTAACAAAAAAATAAATTAATTAAATTAAATTAAATTAAATTAAATTAAATTAAATTAAATTAAAAAAAAAAAAAAAAAAGCAACACGTGCAATTGATTTTGAACCTTGGAGGTTTGGAGACGACCCTCATTTTCACCCTTAGGGTAATCGAAACTTAGGACCAACATGAAAAGAACCTATCTGGATGAAGAATGTAATCAGTGAATAGGGTTTAACCGATATTGGGGCGAGCAGTAGTCACTTTTCCTTGTAATTTTTCTTTGGAGAGTTAGAGGTCCAAGTCTAAGGTTGTGTAGTTAAAGACACGCTAGCGCACGCTAGAGTACAGAAATTATGGCGTCGAGCCATTCCTTCGGACAAGACAATCACACCTGTTAAGGGATGTCTTTCTGCTTGTCCTCTAACAATACTAGAATGGAACTGCTATTCCTCTGTCAAACGTTTGCATTTACAAGAGATAGCTTTATCAATAAGCAGGCTTTGAACTGTGGCAGATAGAGAGGATTTCCCAGTGTGGGAAACGCTACAACAAATTCGTAGCCGTACCGTACTTTACCCTAACTGTAATTACGCGTTGTACGCATTAGCAAGCGACTAAAGATTTGCGTGACTTGTCAAATCCTGATCTGACAAGTCATTGACCAATCATCGATCGTGTTAGAATTCGAATTGGTAACAGCCAATCAGAAATCGCTTCATATATCGTGGTTAGTTCGCGGGGGGTAAGAACACGATTCCTGGCGTTGTTTCACAGACGGACTTAACCGTAGTTTGTCCGGATGTGACGCAGGCTATGCATTTTCATCTTGTAACGACACCCTCTGCAAGCTTAAGCCATTATGTTACATGTTATTCTTTGTATTTCTGCTGCGGCAATCGCCTTTCTATTTTTCATTTGTCTTTTCCTTTGATGCTTGTGCCCGGATCTGATTACCCAAGGCTTACTATTTTTCTCATGAACCTTTCGACAAAGGATTAGCAGATCAATGAGGAAAGGGTTGTCTTGAGTCTTCGTTTCACCGCGAAGGGGTCAAAGAACCATATCAAGGATTTGAGAAGAGTCAACTCGTCTATCAACACCAAAGATGCTCATCAAGACAGACTTGCCGATTATCGAATTCTCTATTTTTCTAGACACTTTGATTAGACTTTGTCTGAGATTGTATTTGTACATACTTTATAGCATACGAAAAATCCCACATGTTTCAAAATTAAAGGGACACGAGGAAGAAAGCCGTACACCGTGCTACTGGTGAAACAACTTTTGGATCAGCAGTATTGGAATGCCTGCATCTGCTATTAATAGAATAAGAAGCATTGTTTTGTGTCAATCATCAACTTCATTCCGACAACAACAATGTTGATGCTGAAGATGACATTTATCATACAAGGATCTTTCCATAAAATTTTCTTACCGGAAACGCTCATTCAAATCACTGCATTGATAACAATGAACGCCTGACTTACGAAAGAAAGATTGAAGCATGACACACTCAATCCCTACTGTACATCAGACTAGAAAATGACCTTTATGCCTTCTTTCTGTAACAGGGGGAGTGTTTAAGAATCCTTTATTACCAAGTACGGTTCGAATCAAGTAACAGTTCGTGACAGCTATCGTCCATAATCTTTCCTTTATCACCATGAAGATCTTGTGTATCAGGACCATCTCGAGTCTATTTCTGATATTACACTTTTTAATTAACTATGTGGTTGTTCCTGGAGACGCTGTCGTGGTCATTCTGAACAAAGGTATGATAAGGAAACCGCAGCCTGCAAGAAAGCCATCTGCAGCGGTAATTGTTGCACCCAGACCGATTCGACGAACTACTAAAGGGAAGAAGGCAAAGAGAAAGTGGAGCATCATCAAGAACTGGATTTCGCGGGTACTCAGAAGTAAGGTTTTACAGCTTCAATAGTTTGTACACTAGGATATACATGTACACATTCATAGCTGTCTCTGTAACACTCTGTTGTCGGGAATTCCAAAGAAGATTAGCTTTGTTTTCATAGGCTTGATCTATTTATAAGGTAGGCGCAGACACGAGTGGTTAATAACTTTTACACCTTGGAAAAATGATTTTGTACTAAAAGGAAATACATACTTAGAGACAGTAGAAACGTCGGTCGATGTCACACAAGTATGTCTTATCGTGATTACACCCTTGTAGGAAAGTTTATACTGAAAGTTACCCGCCATTATTGGTAATGAGGACGATGTAAGGTATTTTCGAACGAAGAGAAGCAAATACTTCTAATAAGAGAGCGAACAGATTATTACAGTGTTTAACACCTTATAAATGACTCTTGCATTTGTGAATCGTCATTTAGCACCAAGTAGATGATATTAATACCATCGATACACAAAGTTCATTCTTGAGTGAATATTGCTATTAAGATCTAGCTAGCGATAAAATGATTCGAAATTTTACTTCATCCATATAGTTTGATAAAATCTTGTAATAAAACTTTTTTTTTTTTGGAATGCTCATTCCCGTTTGAAAGACTTCATGACGCAGTGCATGAACCGTGTTCGCGTAGAATAACCTTCATGATAGAGTATGGACATTTTTGGTACCCATATGCGAGCATACCTGGCGGACCTTAATGAAATCGTATCATCAATCGAGAATTAACACCATTTTAAATATGCTTCTATTTAAAACTAAATGCCTCGCCAGGACTGTCTGTCTTTTCAGTAAGTTCCTTAGGACTTCTCTCTTAATAACAATTCCTGCTCAACTGAGAGAATAGGCAAATCTCGGCTCGTCTAGAAAATAATATTTTGAAAAAAAATGTGAAAATAAATAAACGATGAAATTAAAGCAAATAAAAAAGAATGAAAGAAAGAAACAGTTCTCTTTATAACTAATAAACATTGCTCGAAATGTTTACAAGTTTTTATGCTTAAAGTGGCCATGAAAATTTGTGAGATCAACACGATTAGATTTGTTTTACTTCGGAGGAGTTTCAGAATCCAAATTAGTTGATTAGCTGTTCAGGATATCCGATTAATTGTCTTCTAACAATAATAATGAAGGTATTAGGACAATGCAAAATCAGTAAGCCTAATGCGTTTTTAATGGTGTTACACGGTGTTGTTTCCATAACCTCTGACTAAGTCTCACGCCATCGTATCCTAATAGCATCAGTACTGAACTGATTAATAAACGGAATAAGGAATAACTTGCGGCAGTCACAAATGATATATGCGGTCATTTGTATTAATTATCGATGCTCCTGAAAAAGTCATTAGGTTAATGAAAAACGTTCATGGAAAGTATGTAAGAATGCAGCATCGCTGCTTGACAAAGATCTACAAAGCGTTGGAGAACTGAAAAGCGGCTCCAAACGTCTTATGACCTTTTCAATTATGATAAATTTAAGCTGACCGCAAGCCAAAATTCAAGAGACAAAGCTAATTTGATTTGGAAAGGAAATCACGAATGCTATTATTTACATAAATAATGTTTTGCGTCTTGTTTTGATTTTAGAGAATGGGGGTCTCCGATCCCAAGCTTGCTGTAAGAAACACAACGTTACTCGTGACAACAGACGGACCTTCAACAGATACAACAAAGAAAATCTAAATAGATAACAAGATCAAGTCGCTCGATAAGACTTTATGACAGAGTATCCAAATGGAACCAAGACATCTTCCAATGCTGGCATCTGGATAACAAAGACCTATATTCGTCATTACAAGCAGTGGCATGCTGAGAACATTCTGCCCATTAGTTGTATATTGTACTTTATTGTACTTGTTATAATCGTCAAGTGCATTCATCAGACGTGGTTGAGTATTATAGAATGCCTAAAAGAGCTAGGGTATAGCTAAGAAGAACAATATGTTTGAAGTCACGCCACGGGTATTCAAGGTATATGCAACTAATCACATTATTACAAAGCCAAAGTGTCAGAGCATTCAGAACATTAGAAAGGGAAAATTAATCAAGTCGTATAACCTGCAACTTGTCTTAACTAGAGGCAGGAAATTGGCTATGGGCATAAAACATATACGCTTTTTAAAAACCTTTTAGCCTGGTTTCTCCAGCGACATAAGCATAGGTACAAGCATGTGAGAACAAAAGCCAACATAAGGTAGTTTTGGTATGGTACGGATGAGCCGTGCCATGGCCGTGAAGCTGACCTACCAAAGCTTTTTTATTAATTGAATGAAAAGGGGATCTTGTGAGCTATGATTATCCTAACACCGTATTTCTAAATTTATTGCAGTGACAGTGCCGCGTGCAGTGACTTTTCAGTCGTACAAAAACTACTCTAAACATCGCACGCGCGCTTAATGCATATGTGGTACAGTGCTAGGCAATCAGGCTAGCACAGTCAAATCATTCATGCATACGATGCACATATGGGGGACCTTGGAGGGACTGCGGGATGGCTTTATTAGCTCTTGCTGTTGGAAGCAGGACACTGGCTTCACAATGGGCCAATTAAAGCGGGCTCATCGGAAAAAGCGCGTTGATTTTGTGGAAATAATCGAATAACCCGCGGTCACAATACTCTAAAACAGTATCAGTGAGGTAAAGAGAAGGAATCTTATATCCCATCATGAGCAGCCTGATTATCATATGCACTATTATAAGTTTTTTTAAACTACGCCATGAATGCACGATCACTCAACATTGGAGTGCTTGCAAATGTAATACGACGCAAGCATAATCACAGACGACGCAAACACAAGCACAAGCGCCATCCGGCGCAAGGAAAAAAAAAAAAAAACAAAAAAAAAACATCCTATTCTTTTGTGCTTGTGTTTGTGCCTGCGTCGCTACCTTTCAAGTAAGAACACGAATAACGCAAGCACAAGCGCAAGAACAGAGTGAAATAGCCAATCAGGGGAAACTTTACTCCAGTCTTTTCGTCCGAGAGTAAAAACAACATGGCGGACGACGTAAATGTGACGAATAAACATGGCGGACGAAATATTTTGGGGATCAATTAGAGAGACAAATAGAGAGTTATGTTTTATTGTTCCTTATTCGTTTGAGTGGTAATGTTCAAGCTACAAAGAAGTGTTAGAAATCTACTAATCTGAAGCACATTTCACGATCTCCGACTCGCATTTGTGTAACTAGCCGAATCTTCCCCGTTGTATGGCTTTGTCTGAAGTTTCTCTCACCCAGAGCCTTTTACGCCTTACCAGCTGCCGCCTTACATTACGATGTCGTCGCCGACGACGGCTTGTAAAATAAACAGAAAGAAAAACAAAATTAAATCTTCATTTGGTTCGTCCGCCTTTTTCATTTACACTAACCAAGCCTGTTTTACCCTTTTACCACGAGAGAACAGAGACAAAAATCAAGACTGCTATGGTGCATAAACTTATGCTTGCGTCGTGTCTGTTGACACATGTGTTATGCTTGCGTCTGCGATTATGCTGCGTTGTCTCGCGTCGCTAGAGTGCGAACCAGGTCTTAGATATTTTCTCAAGCTATGTGCTCCACGGAGCAAAATAAACCCAGTTACAAAAAAAGAATGTATTAGGGGAGGATTCCTTCTCTCTCTCGTCATAATCAGCGTCCCTGTTACACGTAAGCATAAGAAAAGACAACGAAAAATTGCTTTTGTCATTAGTGGAAAACATAGTTAAAAGCTTGTCGCAAACATCTGACTGATCTGGGATTAAGTATGTAAATATTGTTTATGTAAAGGAAACAACAAACAAAATATCAAATTCTCTTCAAGAAATTTATCGTGAGGAAGAATTAAATTATGTAACACCGAGGAAAATAGATTAGAAATAGGGACGTCATATTCTCCACGAGATATTAAAAACTTTGAAAAACATCTCAAGGAAGAATCAGTGACCTCACATCATACCATGAGAAATAGTACCTTTGATTTCTTTTGAACCTTCATTTTGTTCAGCCTAATCTTAAGATGGTTCGTTCTGTTTCTTTCGCTAACAAAGTAGGTGCCGACTAATTTCGACCTATCTAGGTAGGTTCTTAATATTTTTGTAAAAATATGTTAGGTCCTTTAGTCTGGTAACCGGAAACGCATCTCGAATCAATGGAACTGCAACCTGGCAGATGTACAAATGTGTTGGTCTCCTCGCGCTATTCGTATGACGTAATGCCATGGGTAGATTTAGGGCTGGGCCCAAGGAGCCGTAAGTCATTCTTTAATTTTGAGATGCATTTTTTTACTTTAGTAGTTTTTTCATACCTCCTCCCCCTGAATGCAATGAATGCGCATTGGAAGGGGTGTCCTTAACGTTACTTGTAGGTTTGATTTTAGCAGCAACGAAAGCACAATACAGACACAAAACTTGCGCGAAACTTCAGGATTTCTGCAGCAAAAATTTAATGATTCCACATGGGATTTCCGTAGAGTGCTGCTTTTTGCATCGTTAATGAGTTAAAGCAAACGGACTAAAATATTAATACATCATTGTGTATGTAGTGATTGATATAAAATCAAAAGCCCATACTGTACACAAGGACTATGAGTATAGGCCGCATTAACGACCCGTCACGATTTTTTGAGTAAACACATTAGCCATGTTAGTAGTGCCATTTATCACTCTGGCCCACAAGGGGCCGAGCATGTTTCATTGCGGACTGCGAGCAGTCCCTCTATTTCCCTTGGTCACTGCCGGCATTTCGTTTTCGTTTGCTGGTAAGCTGTGGTTAATTACCCCGCGCGTGGATTAGTACCGAGTCAAAAAACCCCACGGGAGGGGGGTCAGGAGGTAAAGGTATTTTTCTTTCGTCCCTCGCCCCCAAGTCCCACCCCCAGGGGCGTTTAAGACTCGACTCTAATCTTCACTCGGTTTCTCTTCAACGAGAATACAGAGAGTAAGCAAGAAAAATTGAGAGACTGCTCGCAGTCTAATGTTTCATTGAGAAAAGTACCCTTCCTCAGGCCCAAAGCATAAGCTAAAGTTGATTTACAGTCATAAGTATGGGGTGCAAAAAAAAACTTCTTCTAAAGATAAAATCGAGTCTACATAAAACCACTTATGCGCACATGAAGTTTAATTCTGTATGACCAGTTCATCCAATTATCCCTATAGAATGGAATAGGTTTCCACCGACTAACAAAGGTCAAGGATGTTGGTTGACCAGAAAAAAGATCCACTTAAGATAATATTCCTGGTATCTTACGCGTCCTAACTATTTATTTACAGCAAGATGTGCAAAACTAAAACCGCAATAGCAAATATATATATATATATTTGACTACTTGATCTTTATTGCTACTCAGAGTTTCATGCTTACAAAGCAATCATCAGGCAACTGACTAACTTTACAAATGCGTGCAAAGATATATTGATCCTATGATAGATGCTTATCACTATAGAAAGATAAGGTGTGAGAATAGTACTGAGAAACACGATAAGTTTCGAGTATAGTATCAGTTTCTCAAACTGTTAATAAACCATGGGATCATTCGACGGAGCAGAAACGTGCGAGCTGGTCGGATGCTATCTTCTATCCCGTTTAACGAATAAGTATGGCCAAAACATCGGGCTATACCGTGACGACGGTTTGGCAGCGTTGAAAGGAAACCCACAGAAGATAGAAAAGATAAAAAAAGACCTATGCAAGATCTTTCGTGACAATGATCTAAAGATCACAGTGGAGGCTAACATCACCGTTGTCAACTTCTTGGATGTCACCCTAGATCTAAAAAGTGGAAAACACTATCCTTATGTAAAAGAGGGAAACACTCCACTTTATGTCCACAGAAAATCCAATCATCCACCGTCTATCCTAAAAAACATCCCTGATTCCATTAATAAACG
>WUAP02141712.1:0-12119 GCA_015163945.2 Stichodactyla helianthus | reverse complement strand
GACGTCACACGAGCTAGGTTCCAGTCTCCTTCAACTGCTCCGAAATGTTTGTAAAGGAAGCCCAAAACACTCATTTTCAGTAACTTTGACCGTAGAAAAAATAGGGAAAACGCAACAGAATCAAATTTTTTTTCGTGATTGTGATTTTTAGGTTAAGAACTTTCATATTATACACGAACTGGCAAACCCTTATATGCACTTTAAAGACTCTGACACGGTTATGATTTTCCATTGTGTTTTGCTCATTAACTATTCATGATTTCATAACTAAACTTTCAAAACCAATTCGTCTTCAAGTGAATTGCTCACAACTGCAGCTACACTGACATTACCACTGGGACGGACAGGGGTACACTGACTATCGTTGTTGTTTGAACATGTGGACAGAAACTGATCCAGAGACATTTTTTACACTATCAAAACTTGGGAAGCATGCAATTTCTAAAGGAGAACAAAAACGTGATTTACTTTTCATGAGACATTTTACAGTCAACGAACTTCACGCATGAACACAGAACATGAATATTTGAAACAATATTCAAATATTCAAAACAATAATCGAATCTTCTTTTGATTATTCGATTATGGAAATGAAGAATTTAATATTTTTTTAAAGTTTTCATTATATAATCCAAGAATGAAGTATTTATTTTACACTTGGATTAATAGTTTACCGTTTTAAGTTAATGTTATTGCCATTGCCTTCCAGTGTTGAGCTACACAACACTTTTTAGTTTTATTCTTCGTTCTTGCTTTCAACTTACTGGCATTCCTTTGCATACAAAAACGAAAATGTGCCGCTAAGAATTCTCCAACTTTCTCTAGGATGTCACTTCGGACATCGGCAAGTACTTTTGGAAGATATTCATTTGCATTTCTTTCCACAAAACCTAGGCATTCTGAATCTCTTTTGCGAATGATTTTAAAAATCATTGTCCGCCATTGTTACTAATAACTTTGAGTGCTGTATCTCATGGCGGCGCAAAACAAATCCAAAGGCTAATTCCGGCATGCAAAACGAAGTATTGCAGACAGTCTGTCTATACTATCTATAGTAACAAAACCCTGAGCCTGGGATTTTTCTACAAGTTGCAAGTACTAGTATATCACCGAACTGAAAATAAAATATAAATACGAATTTGCTTATTTGATGCAACTGGAAACAAGAATTGAAAATTCACAAAAATTATTTGAATCTACAGACATATATATAAATATTCATTTGAATCTTCAAATATCATTTGAATCTTCAAATATTTATTTGAATCTTCAAATATTCATTTGAATGTTCGTAGAATCCTACAAAATGTGTTCATGCGTGAAGTTCGTTGACTGCAATGTCCTTCAGTAGCATGTTGGTAGCGGTGAAAGTTCACTAACTAGACCCATAACTATTGTACCTTTTATAGGTAAATTTGAAGAATTTACCTCATGTAGTAGTTAAAGACCTCATTTGAACTGATTTCCCCACTAATTTATTTTTTCCTAGTCTTGCTAGGTACTGCTTAGGAGAAACAAAAGTTGTGTGTTCACTTTTTAATATTGAAACAACAACAGTAATTTAATATCAATCTTTTGAATGTTTGGCGGGATTTTTATTGAGAGTGTGTTTAGCATGGCCTAATCAGTCAAAGCATTTGTATGTCTGTAGTTTCCCTTTGTGTTTATTCCAACAAACTACCTCAAAAAGTAAAAAGTAGCAACACTCAAACTTAAATTGGTCAGCATGACACAACTGGGCACAAATTACATGACATGACCTAGACAGAAACAAACAAATGATCTGTCAAAGTAAACACCTATACAAATCTGACATCAATGACACTACCTAGGACATATTTGGCTTCTGTAGTTTTAGAAGGCATCCTGCCAAAGGGAAAAAAAATGTTTGCTATTTTACAACTGAGAGTGTCTCAGTGCCCTTGGCATAATCACATAATAAGCAGTGGATGCATTAGTCAGTAACAGTGTTCTGTTTTATATTGCACTGACGGGTGTGACACTTCCCGCTCTACATGTTTTTTGTTTTGATGGATTCGACCTCGGGAACAGACTGATTGTCTATAGCTAATTCACTTAATATTGTCGCTGAAAAAAGCCTAAAGTCTAAATCTTTGAGAGCAGAATCATGAATATTTTCATTGTTATCATAATTGTTTCATCGTTACAATAAGATGAAATTACTGTATACTTGCAAATTCTACAACTTGGACATATATTCCTTAATTCTAAGATAGCCTACAGTGAAGTTTGTTGGTAAACAAAAGATAGTTGAAAGCTTAGATTAGGCTTTTTTTAGCAACAATGTTAATTGAACTTGCCCTAACAAAAGACTGGGTCAATCACAGTGTTGTACTTGTGTCAGATTAAAACACCTTAAGGAAATGTTTAACTAAACTGTAGCCAATTCAGGTGTAAGGATAGATGAAGGATAGCTATACATGTAGATATGTATATGAATACTCTGTAACTAAACTGTACAGTTATCCCATGTGAGCACCTAGCTGGTGTCTAGTTCTCTTTAAGCATCAAAGATAGATATAGCCCAGGCCTAATAGACAATCAAGTTACTTATTAAAAATTATAGATTCTCAAAGACAAAGGTGGACACTGATTTTAAAAAATGGATGATTGGTGGTGGCGGGTAGTCGCAAATACCCCCACCCCCCACCCCCCCAATCCGTGCCACATAGAAAAGTAGAAAAGTAGGTAGGTGGATGGTGCTGGAAGGTGGTGGGCGGCGGCACATACCCCCCCCCCAAAAAAAATCGGGTCCCTAGCTGGGACCATTGTTTTGACCTTTAGGGATGCTTATCTCAAGTTTTAGAAGAGAGTGAGCATTGTTCCACTAACCTGATCTTGGATGGGAGGTAGCACCAAATCTACGGCTTTCTCTCCTGGCCAAAGCTATACGTTTTTTCTTACTCAAAATCATGTCCATAGTTTGTGATAGCCTCTTTTCAAGGGACTGGATATCGGAATCACTCACGTGTCGCATAAAAAAGGTCATGTAAGTATAAGGGCAGTTTACTGCTCCGAAGCCGGAAAGAATAGCCATTACAGTGACTCCTATCACTCCTACACGGCTTATACCTTGCTCGATGGAGAAGATTCCATGCTTTGGGTTGAGTATAGGAAATGGGTTTCCAATTTTCCAAAACATGTACAGAAAAGCCAACCAAAATCCAACGGCGAGTAAGAGAACTGTGGCTCTGTTGTTGATAAAACGAATTGTCTTGACCAAGAAAAAGGATATATAAAACGGAAGGAGAAATATAAGAGTAAAAAGCATTGAAAATATCCCGACTTTCCAATGAAAATATCGTGAGTTTTTGTCCAAGATTCCAAGGATTTCGAAAATTATGAGTTCGAACATAGTGCAAGACAAGGCAAACGTAATAGAAAACACTATCTGCACAACTAAATGATGAACTTCGTAGTTTCTGAAAAGTCTTCTCATGAAGAATATCCATCCAATGCCAAAGAAAAGAAGTTGCGAAAAAAAGACAATCGCAAAATCACCTACAAACGCCATTTTGAACGCCGAAATAAACGCCACGTTTAGACCCGAACGATGTACGAAATTTTATCGAGTTAATTTCGGAAAAACCGAACACAAACCGAAATATGAATTAAAAGATCACTGGACTGAATGGACACTGAATGGTGTTTCAAAAATTTTGAAAAAAGACAAAAAAGTATATCAATGGATCAATGTAGATTCAAAGTTTTTTGACATGGCTTTTTTTTGACATACCAGCAAGGTGCGTGCTGCACGAGTCGTGCTAGCCTGCGTAACGGCCCTTTGTTGGTGTCCCTGGGGAAGGACCCCAACAAAGGGCCGCTATAATGCACAAAGGTGTCTATTCAACCAATCACGGTAGAGTATTTGTTGAGCAGGAGCCAATCAGGAGCAAGGGAGCGCATTTCAAAAGGGCTTCGAATCGCGTCACTGGCATCCTACGTTTTTACGAACGAACAACCAGAACCAAGAAGTAACAAGCTCAAGGATTACGGAACGTTTGCCTTTACATTCAGTGATATTACACAGATTTAAAAGTAGTTGGAACCAGAAATACTAAAGCTATGGCTGCTGTGCGTCGTCTTGGAGCCGTAAGTAAAGATATTTCTTAAAAGAACTTCGATTCAATTGGGTTTTCGAATGAAATTTGGCAGTTAGTACTTTAAATTTTAAAATACATGTAAAAATTATTTTGGATTATAATAACGTACCTGCATCGCTTCTTTCTCTTTTTGTTTTCAGCAAACTCTGCCATTCCAGAAAGAGAATGAAAATCCAGTTGGAAAAGGTTTTGGAAAGGTTTCAAGGCCGCGTGCTGCTCTCGGAGACATCGGCAATAAAGCTACCACTTTTAACGATCAGAAGGTAAGATCTGTTATTCTTCGATTTCGGAATTTTAAATAAAAAGGTCCCTTTTTTTTTTTTTTTTAAAAAAAACTTAAATGAAAAAGTTTCATTACAATTCACGGTAATGTTCTATTTGTTCTTCATAATAGATAGGCGATGTTAAGAAGACTCTCACGAGATCGAAGGCTTCATCCCTTCTACCAACGGTGACAAGGCTTGCCAAAGATGAAAAAAATGAACCCATGGACCTGGGAGATGTCAGTGAAGCGTTAGCTGATTGCTTGGTTCCAAGCAAAGTAGAAGACATCGATAAAGAAGATTACAACAATCCACAACTTTGTGCTGAATACGTCAATGAAATCATGCGTTATCTTCGAGCAATGGAGGTATGTACTTGAGCATGAGGTCAGCCGATTATTAAAAATTCAAATTCATTAGTCTTCACAATTATAATCGGTATTCTGACGTATAAGAAACGCCAAATTTTAAGATCGTGAGCTTTTTAACATACTTAAATCCAAAGTAATAAGGAGCTTACAGGCAACCAAGCTAATGGTGATTAGAAGAATTTGAAATCGATATTAAGTCTTAAATCTTATTATTTGCAAACTCCAACTGTCAATGTATTTTCTTAACAGCGTAAATTCAGTGTATCGCCTAATTACATGGACAGTCAGAAAGAAGTGAACGAGAAAATGCGAACTATTCTCGTTGATTGGTTGATTCAGGTCCACACAAGATTTCATCTTCTTCAAGAAACTTTGTACCTGACAATATCTATCATTGATAGATTCTTAGCTGTAAGTATTTTTAAAAATGAATCCTAGATGAAAAACATCAATGTCAGCTTTCCATTGACATTTCTTCTTCCTTCAGAGCTACCAAGTCACCAAGCCAAAGCTCCAGCTTGTAGGTGTGAGTGCAATGTTGCTTGCGTCAAAGTATGAAGAGATGTATGCACCAGAGATTGGGGATTTCGTTTATATAACAGATAATGCTTACACCACACGACAGATAAGACAGATGGAAGCTCTCATCTTTAAGACCTTAGATTTTAGTCTTGGGAAACCACTCTGTCTTCATTTTCTACGCAGAAATTCAAAGGCTGGTGGAGTAAGTACATGCTTTATCCTATTTTGAAATTGCATGCAATTTCTTGTAAAACTGTGCTGAGTGCACACAATTCTAAGTATTGTTATCCAAGTCACCAGCTGATTAGATGATTGGAAAATATGTAATGTTCAAGTGTAAAATAGAGCATGGTATGAATAGGTATTAAACACAATTACCTTCATACCTGTTTTAGGTTGATGCACAGATGCATACATTGGCTAAATATCTTATGGAAATCACACTTTTGGATTACGGTTCAATCCGGTTCCTGCCCTCTGAAATAGCTGCTGCGGCTCTTTGTCTTGCCATGAAAATATTGAACAGCTCTGAATGGGTAGGTATTTTATGTATCTAAAATCTTCAAAATAAGTTGGCTGTTTTGGATGGCTAGTCAGAACTGCAGTGCCCTTCCATACTGTAACATGTGACCATTAGGCTTATCATAACTTGTCATAAGGTTTGATACAGAAATTTAGATCACTTTTTTCAGCCAGTTTTCAGCCATAAATCCAATGGCACTAATCTCATTTTCATGTTGCAAAACTAATTTGGGGTGGCTTTTGTTATCTTTCTTGTGAATTAGCAGTCAGTTAGTTGATCTTTGCAGCTCAAAATGAGCCCTTAAGGATTGCTGACATGTAATGGTTCACAAAATCGAACAGAAACATGCTTAAGATGGAGAATCTGTTGCTGTCCTTGAAAATTTAACATTTGACCTTAAAGTCCTTAATCCTTTACTTGACAAAGTTCTAATGAACCATGACTTAAGTAAATTTGGATGTGGAACAATCTCATGAACTTGTGTCACTGAATTAAGTTTGATTCTTTTGAAACAAGTAACCTGGGTCAAAAAATAAGCATGTTATTTGCTAATAGATTTAGAATTACATTTTTCTTTTGAATTATTTTTCAGAATGAGACTTTACAATATTATAGTACTTACACAGAAACACAGTTAACACCTTGTATGAAGAGAATAGCACAACTTGTGTTAAAAAGCAAAGAAAAAGACACCAAAACAAAGGTAAAATATAGAATCTGATTGCAGTCATATTGCTATTAACTATGTAGCACCACTGCCACATTTTGATGTTACTTTTCTTCATTCCTTCAGGCTGTTTACAACAAGTATGCCAGCAGCAAATTCATGAAGATTAGCACATTGCAATGTTTGAGTTCCTCAACTCTTGTTGACCTTGCACAGTAATTATTAGCTAATAGTTTTATAATGGTCATTGATTTAAGGCAAAATCTCTAAAGTTTCTTTATCAATTTTATTAAGGATTAATTTTATGTACATAGTTAATGCTATTGAATCTTTAGAGGGTTCTCACAGAAGCCACCTTCTTCATTACAAAAATCCTTATTCAGAAACATTTCATTCATTAGTTCTGACTCAGAAGAATGCAGCTGTGGGGACCCTTTATTCAGCACTTTTCAACCCACTTGCTTCAATTTGGGGGAGGGGGAGGTTTACAGTTATAAGAATTATTGTTTTACCAACTTCTTCTATATTGAGAATGGAGGTTTTGCACAGCCCTGTTGGATAGCAGAACAATGGAATCTCTTTCACCAAATGGGACTTGGTTCTTAATTTAAAACCATTTGTTTCTGGTATCCAACATCACTGCCATCACATCATATACAACCTATATTACTTTATTTCAAAACCTAGAATTTTTTCCTTGGTTGATTTTAGTGCACATTCTCAAGTATTGCCTTGTAAAAATAGCCCCCTTTCAATATTTTGGTTGAGTGATCATAGGCAGCAGAGTGGGAGGGCTGAGGTGCAAGAGCCCCCACTCAAGATTTGGGTGGCTGGGCCCCCAACTTTTTAAGGTTAGGTAAGCCTATTATGCTTGGGTACAGTACTCTAACTTTCATTTGTCTAGTTTAAGAGCACTCAGAATATGCTTGTTACATGAAACACACTTTGGTAGACAATTCCCAGACATTTTGAAGGCACTGCACTTTGGGTAGATATGTGTTGTGTTATGCAAATCGACTTTTTTCAAATTCGCTGAATGCCACTGTTTCTTGATTATAGACTCATTTCTACAGGGTTGGCCTCATTTCAGTGTCAAAATATGCAAGTAACAAAGATGGATTGAAGAATGCATGACTTCAACACTTTGAAATTCCATGGACCTTCATTGAAACACATAAATATTCTACACAAACAAGGCTAACCCTGCATAACAGAACTCGAAACTGGAGGATTTGGATGCTTGAAAAATTAGCAGTGTCTTCTAATATCTATGAGAAGAGATTTTGACACAGAAATGAGGCTAACCCTGTATAATGGAGAACTCTAAACTCAAGTATTGCAACTTCAGTTGATTAGTCATCTACCAGCAGTTATAGAACTTTTTTGGGCACCCCACTTTTCATTTCACTCTGCTGCCACTGGTGATCACACACTAAGACCTGAATTTTGAGGCTCCAGGGGAAACAAAATTGTAAATATTCTTTTGTTTCCCTGGAGCCTTGATTTAGATGGTGTTGTGTGTCATCACTCAACCAAAATATCAAATGGGCTATTACTTAAATAAATGTAAGTGGCTATTTCTGCTGGTTACATGCAGAATACAAAGCATTTTGGGATTTGAAAGTGGTGGATCAAGTTAGATAAGGGATTACCTTATGACAAAACAATATTGAAGATGTTCTGCATTCTATATATCAGTTATAGTATTCTATATTGTTTAGTCATTTATACATTCAAGGAATGTTTTACAGTTGAATGGATTAAAATTACAAATTTTCAATTACAATCTGTAAAACAATTTCTTCTCTCTCTGGAAGATGAAAATAATCAAGTTTAAGAATTAAGCATTTATTTTTTAAATTTCTTCAGTCATAAATATCATTGTAAATAGTACTTATCATTATGGTTCAAACTCCAAAATAAACCTTATTACTGTAAAGTGTTTAGTTTTGAAATATTGAAGACAAACCATACAGAACAACAACACTGGAATTTTTTATCCTTGTTGCTTCACAATTTGAAATAAAGAGTACGCTAGAGTGATTTTATTTAAGCTGTGACAAAAATTATAAATAGCACATAATAGTATTAACCTACTAACAGTCTATTACCAATCCTGCATTCTGATTGGCTGCTCTACTAGAGCTCTATTCGTGATAGCCTACTAGTAGCTAACAGTACCAGTTTTTGAGAAAAATAATTTCATCTTGTGGCTCAATACAGTTTTCTTAATATAATATATAATAAAATCGCTCTATCAGAAAATGGCTTGTACTATGGGAAGTTGAAAGACTGGTTTCCAAGTACAAATCCAAGGGCAGGGATGAGAGCTAGAAGTGAAATTACAAACTAGAGATTTGGACAATTCCTTGTCATGTACTCGTTTTTATCAGCATTAACCTTTACCAATGTTATCTATGAAAGGGCTCTGAGTGCTGTGGAGAGAATTTTCACCAACTGATGCTTCCATTCGATAGAATGCTTTTAGTCACACTGCTGAATAGTTAAATTAATCTAATGTGACGTCACCTAAAATAGTAATGCGCACCAAAATAACAGGCTTGCAAACTCGGGGGACTTACTTTACCAGAGAATGTGTAAAGAGACATTCCATTGTAACGTCGTTCCCCCCGGATATAATACCGTTGGCAAGTGAATTTTCAATTTAGGTGACGTAACCTGAAATAGCAAATTAGTTATCTAATTTATAGGTGACACGTCACCTATTCAACAGTGTGGCTTAAAGCACTCTACCCCTAAATTTAAAGGATGTTTCAAATTTCCTGGAAGATTATGAGCAGGCTATTTACCAGTTATTTTCGATCAGAAAAAGGCCACAACACAAGATGGCCGTTGTAAAGAAGGCAGCCTTGATAATTTGCAGCATTTCTTCGTCGTTCTTCGTGCTGTGAACTATAATTACTACAAAAGTCAAGAGAGTAAAACCGAAATGAGATTGTGGCCAATACATTTGATGATTGGCAGGAATCAATGGTTAACGAAAGTCCGATCTTTCAAACAAGATACCGGAATCCTTTGACCATGATTGATTTTGAGACCAAAATTTCGGAGTGCCTTTGTGTGTCACTTTGTGCGTCAAATGTTCCTAAATGTTTTGGTTCTGCTTTATTGAAGCTCTTGCAAGTTGCATGCATAGTGAATTTAAAACGCGTGAAGATGTTGTAGTTTAGTATTTTGTAAGATATTGGGGAATTATAACTCTAGTTCCATACATTTTCTGTTAACTTGAAAAGTGTAAAGTATATGATTTTTTCCCTAAGAGTCACGTCGTCGCTAATGTGCATGTCCGTTCGGAATTTCTGGCGATGCGGTTTCCAAGAATTTAAAGTGAACACATCTCAATATCAGATATACCAGCTATACTGCCCGAGGCAATTTCTCAAACAGAGATCAATTGATGTGAACTTGTTCACCGCCTTAGGCCTTGCTGATAGCAACTCGACTACCCAAGAAGCTTACGCCGTTCCCGTCCATATCAAAAGGAAGAGAGACGCTTTAGTTATCGCTAATAGCACCTCGTGGGCAAAATAAACGGTCAGACGACAACCATATAAGTTGAAGAGTCTAATCTATTTTTAATGTTTTATAGTGAATCAACAAGACGTCACGTGACCTGTTTTGTGAATTAACCCCTTAACAGACTACGAGGGACACCATTCAAGGCAGAATTTTAAAGTAACCCATAAAAGAAGTTTGATGAGCTCTAACTTGTTATTCTATGTGTAGCGTATGGTCGGATCATTTTAGATTAAATATTCTTTATCTTTCTGGACAAATATTTGGTACGTGACCTACCTCTTGAGATTTTGATCTTCAAAATTTGTTCAAATAGTGGTGTTGTAACATCTGACAAAATTTTAGCCTTCAAACTTTTCTATTTGTCCTTAAATTAAAAATTATTGATTTTATGCTAATTAGACAAGGGACCCAGGCCTTAACATGCTTGAGTACTATATATCGAGAACTATTACATTAGCCACGCCCATCTATATAAATAGCTTTCTGTGAGTCTCAGCTTTCCACGGGTCGAACAAGCAACTGATGAGAATTAACTATCCAGATATTGCCATTAGTGAAACAACCATCTGTGGAATGTTTTGATGAACTAGAGTGACAGATGACAGATATATTACTGCAGCTAAGAGATGAGCATTTGTATTTATCAGCCTAGGTCATCGCATCGTTAATGCATCGTTAATGCACCTATCCAGATATTGCCATTAGTGAAACAACCATCTGTGGAATGTTTTGATGAACTCAGAGTGACAGATATATTACTGCAGCTAGGAGATGAGCATTTGTATTTATCAGCCTAGGTCATCGCATCGTTAATGCACCGTTCGTCTTGATATGCTCTTCTTATCAGGATCCAGGCAACACTTCCGATAGGTGACGTTTTGTCGGTAGCAAAAGACTTCAAAAGATCTATTTTTAGCACGACCACTGAAAGGGACTTATCATTAATTAGCTGGGGGGGAGGGGTACAAATAAGGGGAGGGTCATCATTTTTATGTACATCATTAGGGGAGGGATAGCAAAACTTTTGCAAGTGTTTGGGGTAGGCGCTTTTTTTGGTGGTCCATCGTGAGGAGGGGCCTGATTATTTCAGTGAAAAATGAAATGCACCGCCTCCCCACTCCCTCGCTAATCAATGATAAGTCCCTATAGATAGTTCCCATTCCTAAGTGTTAGATCAGTATTTTGCATTATTCGCTCTTTCTTTACTCACATTGCTGGAGGCTTTCGAGGCTGAAAATCGTCAACATTGACGTGGGCATGTGCTTTTCTTGGCTTTCGTCCCTGAACTCACGAAATCATCTTGTGTTAGGTAAGTTATAGTGGTATAAAGCCCATAAAAGGCGAGCGTTGTCCTTCTGAATTGGCCCCTCGTCAACACGTACTGAGAGAATAATATTTGGTTGTAATTGATATGTGTGGCCGACCTGTCTGTGCATCATACAAAGTATAGTAATTAAAAAAGTACTAGTAGTAGCAAAATTAAATTTTATCGGGTCAAACCCTGGGGTGGAACTTAAGGGCCTCATTACAAGCTGGAGATAGTTACCCTAACACTAATAACACTAGGGGTCTACTCTGTAATACCACTGATATAAATAAGATGAAACATGCTAAATTTAGCATGTTTCATCTTATTTATATCAATGGTATTACAAGGTGGGAAACCCAGGTCACTTCCCTGTCTGCTTGCTAGGGTAACCCTCCTGCCCAGGTTAATTTTTTTCCTTGTAAGCTCTCACGGTGGGATTACTCGCCTGCCCGTGCTAGTTCCCAGAACCTACGAATGGTGATAAAACTATATGCGGTCCAAAATACGTGTAGCGATTAAAAGAAGCAAGATTGAATGACAAATGATTGCAATCGTTTATTCGAGATTTCTAAATTGTTTTTGTTAGCCTTTGCTCTGAGCGGATACCCATCAATGTACGGTTGCCTGACAGGAGCAGAAGGGTAGCCCTAGCTAAGAAATTTTCCTTTGATTCAGCCCGAGTTATGTCATTGCCAGAAATATGGGACATTTTGAGCCGCGTACGTAAACAGTGGTTGCACCAATAAAGATATTACAGTTACGATGAAATTCAAAAGAAATAATAATTTTCTTCATAATTC
>WUAP02141701.1:0-12119 GCA_015163945.2 Stichodactyla helianthus | reverse complement strand
CTGTTTAATCTTTCTCTTGATTCTTCTCTTCCACCACGGTTCATCTGCTCTTTTGTTACCTCCTTTCTTGTATCCTAGACGCACTGCAGTAACATTGGCACCTGCCATCAGCAACCTGTTGGTCTCTGATATTGATCGCGTCTCTAAGAAACCAATTACCTCATTGACCTCAGATACAACTATCTTTAACCTCTGCCTGTCAATGTTTCTCAGGTTAGGTGGTTTAATCGGCTCACTCTTTTCCAACTCATCCAAAATCATTCGTAAGATGGTAAACTTATCTTCACTGCACCCCTTTATGCGCATCGCCTCCGCAACTGGCTCGTACTGGAAACAACCTTCACCAATTAAACCTTCATCTTCCAACATTCCGCTATACTCATCAGGCTCGTTCTCAATATCCTCTTCACCAACTTGCCCCTCCTCCGTCCCTTCTTCGTTTACCACTGGCTCGTTGTTAACCTCAGAGCCTTCTTCCATTTCTTCCGCCGCGATGCTTCTTCGTATTTCCTCAATTTCTACATCTGATAACCATCCGTTAGTCTTGATTGCCCTGGCTTGGCATGCTAACCTTTGTTCGCTAACTTCGTATCCCCCGCTTTCGTTCCAAAGAGCTAACATCCTCTTTCGATATCCTCTCAAGCTGGGATCACTCTTGGTATAACACTTAATCACTAATTTATTCATCTCCTTTGTCCAGTTCATCCTAGCAGTCACTTGATGACGACCCGGTCTCGGCTGCTGTGCCCGAGAGTCCGTGCCGGGCGAGACACCTTCCTGGAAGGTCTCATTCACGCCGTTATCTCTATCTCTGTAGGAACTTATTTTCATCAACATTTGAGATGCCACCAACGTGGTGGGGTTTTTTTCGGGGTTGTCTCCCCTAGATCCGCCGTGTTCTGCAAAACCGGGGGCGCCGCTTAGAGGCACTACGGACGGTCTTCAGTATGTGAGAGGCTAGATGCACGGCCACTTGCTGATGACGAATTGGCTGTATGTTACGCATCACATACCGCTGGATATGGGGAGACCAGTCTGGGACGCCATGGTATTATATGCCAACCAGAAAGGTGCTACTCCTCCAGTGATCCTTGCCCCTATTATTATTATTATTTATTATTATTATTAATTATTATTATTAATTATTATTAATTATTATTAATTAATAATAATAATAATAATAATTAATAATTATTAATTATTATTATTAATTATTTATTATTATTATTATTATTATTATTATTATTATTATTATTATTATTATTATTAAATCTTATCTACGCCGTCCACATAGCACAGTCACGTGTATTGGGTTGCCTGCGTAGTTCAAATTTATGCGTATTTCTTGGAAACATGAAAAAACACATCACCTTAATCGTTTTATATTTTCGTGGCACATGAATTTCATCTTAATCTTGAGTATTTCTGTCACTAATTTGATTCTAAATATGCTCTCAAAGGATTTGGAATCTTACAGGAAGTACTGTAAGTAAATTAGTAGACTTCATGCGTTGATATTAAAAAGAAACTGCTTTTTATTTCACATTTAGGATCGATATACTGTGATAAAGCTTCAACGGTAAACTGTCCAATGACATTTTGAACAATCGGAAATATTTTTCTGTGTTATTTTGTCGACCCTAAATGTGTAATAACCAAATTATGACATGTTAAGAGCTTGATGGTTTTTATTCACGTCGAGTTTTCCCGTATCATATCGCTCACTCGTTTGGGGACTCGCTCGTTCGCGATATGATGGAAAACTCGTGAATAAAAACCATATCAAGCTCTTAACATGTAACAGTCTCTATATATTTCATACAGCTATTTCAAAAAGGTTGACGGGACCAACGGCGAACGGCGAATGACGATTTCACGACCAAAAGGAAGTGTGGAGCAATAAGAATTTCTTCATACTCATTCTTTAAATACCTAATTGGCTTTTACTACTCAGCCAAGATCTTCACCAGGGATTATTTACGGTTTTAGAAATGATTATGAAGAAATTCTTATTGCTCCACAGTACCTTTGGGTCATGCAATCGCCTATCACCGATCACCATTCGCCGTTCGTCCCGTCAACCTTTTTTGAAATTGCTATATACATGATCACCGTACCTTCACAAGTATGACAAGTATGAGGGATTGTGCCATATCGAAACAATTGTTGTATGAGAACTCTAGACTCGAAAACCACCAAATTTCATAGTTGTCTTAAGTATAATGACCGTTATTTTGAATGACTTAGATAAATCCCATAAATAGAATTGCTTATATATCGATCAGGTTATGAGGATGTCTTACTCTCAACAATAGGATCTGCAAAATTACTTCACTTATTCTTTTTGTCACTAGCTTTTTAATTAAAAAAAGGGTTGCTTTCTTGAACTCTGGTCTGTAGAGACGGACAGACGGAGAGGTGTGCAAAACCAACAATCATCTAAGATTGCTCAACACGCTAATACAACAGGACATGTTCTCTACTTTAAGAATGCCAAGACTGTTGACAAAGAAAGCAATTACCATCAAAGGCTGTTTTTGGAGGCATGGCACTCTGACCTGGACATGAATTCAGGGAATGATAGAATACGATTTCCCATAATCTATAGAACACTTGTAGATTCTTGTAAATCTCGCGCGCGCTAATTTTGTTACCGTTAAGTTGTGCGTGCAAACTTTGTTGTTTGTACACTCAAGAAGGTCATCGTTTTGACCGAAACGTCTGTAAAACAATCGTTTTTTTTTTTTTCAATTAAAAAGCTAGTGACAAAAAGAACAAATGAAGTAATTAAGAACCATCCTAGCTGCAATTTCAAAATAATAGGATCTCCATTTAAATACCAATATCTTTCTTAATAGGAATTCGTCTTGTTTTTCATAAAGCTAGGAATCTTATGTCATTACAATGTCACGCCGTGTCCTGCATTCAGTCGGCTGTAGTCCCGTCAAGGATCTTCACGCATAGCGAAAGTAAAAACTGATTCTAAAGGATGGCTTCTAGTTCACCGTCCTCTGAGTTAGGGTAGGTATTCACTGAATTACTACGTATTAAAACACTTCCAGTTTAGTTCCTGTTCAAAAGGAGATAAAATTATAGTAATTTTTGAACTATAATTAAAAACACTAAATGCTAAGAACGTCAAAATATTAACTGGCTCAGAGTCGCGGTTAATTCGCTTTATTTGAGTATTTTTTGGTTTCTCTGATTCGAAAATTTCACTGGATTTCTGAGTTTCTTGAGGATCATTATTCCAGATGTATAATTTTTTGTCTACGGAAAATAATAATAATAACAATAATAGCAAGACATAGTTTATATGTCTGAACTCATTATTCCAAGGGTCAGCGATTCTTTTTATTAATATATTATTATTTGAGATTTTGCCTGGAGGCTCAGTAGTGCCGCTGTACATTAGGACTCCCCCCGATTCCCCTTCGCGGTACACACTGCACCAGAAGAAATCCCCTAGAAAATCTTGAACCCATCCCGTGACAATGAGGATGGTCACTGCTAGTCCTAAGTGGTACTTTTACGTTTCTTTTACCATTCATTTGGAGCATAGTTAATAAGTGAGATGGTTAGGAAACCTTTGTTATATTTCTTTGTTTACTTTTGATGTTGGGCTGGTCATGACCGTGCACAAGTTTTTTAGTACCATCATCAGAAACGGCTAAACGACTGAAATCAAACATTCTCTGTTGGATTATTGTTTGAAATATACTAATATTTATAATATATATTGAAGTATTTCGAACAAGCATCCAAAAGAAACGTTTAGGTTCATTCGTTCAGCCGTAACTAATGATGGTAAAACAATGGTAAAACAAAAGGTTGTGCACGGTCACGGTTGAAAAAAGTGAACAAAGACTTACAACAATAGGTTTCCTAACCATCTCCCTCTATTAACTATGTTTGGAGCAGCTATCTTGATTTGACCTATACGAAAAGTGGATTCTACTACTAACATCTGCAAGTATGATTTCCAAGTATAATGGTGCTTGTTGTCACGAGGAAATCAGTTTGAGTAGGCCTTTTGAGGGATAGACTTTGGCACCAAATAAACTAACAGTTCCGTACGTTTTGCAAAGAGTCAGGACGGATTATTGCGATTACATTTGCGCATAATTAATGACACAAATCCGATACCAAAATTTACTGTTATTATATGGTTAGCCGGTTCGCCGATGAAAATGGAACAATTTGATTGGTTGCTATCAGGTCCGGATTTTTCCATCTGGACTTCTCCGCAAAAGTTACGGACTGTTTTCTACAATTTTGTTTGCGCCATGATAAAAAACCATTTACCAAGTTTGTTCGGTCCGGATGGGGGGATATTGGTGTCCTATGCAAGCACGAAAATTGAAGAACTCGACCCAGAGGAGGATCCATGGTTATCCCATTATGCATTGCGAGTGAGATATAACATTTTTTCCTTCAAACAGCTGAAACTAATATACTGGAAAGTTAAAAATCAATTGTGGTTATTAGCATGCATGTCATATCCCTTTTAGCGATATCTATTTTCTAAATTCTTCAAAAATATTAAAGATACTCGTCAAAATACTGGAGCACTTTAGAATACTTTCAGGTTCAACACAGATCCAACAACTGGCTACTTTTGTCAAATTAATCGATCACATGTCTTCATCAAAAGCTAAAGTAACTCCTTAGTATTAGTATTATTAGTAGTAGAAGTATCATGACGAAAAGATGCACGTAAACTGGTTTGAAACCAAAGAAAACAATGATAAGCACGCGAAGGCACTTGGGATAGCCCTGAATCCTCCTCTGAACTCGACCAATATCCCCCCATCCCGACCTCCCACTCGCGATCGGTTAATAAGATTTTATTATTGCCGGTTCGTCTTTTGACTGTTGCAATAGAGTGGACCAATATGAGGTTGAAAGGGACAGGTATTACTGGTTTGACTGGTTAGTATTCAATTACCACCATTATCGGGGACACTGCTGATCGCGCTGCGTGAACAATTAGTCAGAAAAATGTATGATGAAAACCATAAACACAAAGGAAAAACGGCAGATAGAATGAAATTCATTGACAGGATTATAGGACTTTCTCGATACTTTTGCTTGTCATGGAAGCGAGGCTAAGTACGCACAAATTTTGCTATTCTTAAAAAGTTTTATTGCAAAAACATTCTACAACAGAAAGAGAGAAATACGGAATAGAAGCTTTGCACCATTACATGATTGGCAGCCATGACAGGAGGCACAACAATACAGTCTTCTTCCCCTGGGAAACTGAATTCTTTCTCGTGTAAATCAGATTAGACCAGATTCAATAGTTCCTGCCTCCTGTCATGGCTGCCATCACGTGATGGTGCAAAGCCTCTATAACAAGACAAATTTGGCCAACGTTTTTTCTCGGGAAGAAGCTCACTTGACAATGGATGCCACATTGGATGTTTAGACCTATACCTAGTTAGCCTCAATGCCTCAATATGATGGGAAAGGTGTTTGATTTGCTTACGGTTTCGTGAAACTATCGCTGCCAGGGATTGGTCAGAAATTAAAAAGGGGGTGAGCCATGAAAAACCATTGGGCGGGTCATTTTTTAGAGCCTCAAATAAGGGGTGGTTTATGAGAAAACAAGCTACTCATTAAGGTGGCTGGCTACTATTTAATCGAGTTTCTGAGCCCACAAGTATGCGCGCGCATAATTTCCACCAAATTACCATGGTAACCTTCGGAATTTTACTGAAAAAGATTGAAGAACCATACGTGTTTGAACTTCAAGAAGGTAAAGACCTCAAATTTTGCACGGGACTCTGTACTTTTTATGTGCTTATTTGAAAAAGCTCCTAAAAATCTATGTCATATCAAAATTGTTCAAAAAGTTAAAAGTTCTCAAACTCATTAATAATTCATGAGTTGATTACCCAATTGGAAGCCCTCTTTTCGGTCACGTGCATGGGTTTGGATACCCGGTCTAAAACTGATGCAAATTAGATCCAAACCCATGGGTTTGGATCTGATTAACATAAATTTGTAGGATTGGCTTAAAATTTCTATTTTACTTCACTCCCCTTCCCTCTCTTCATTCTCCACTTCTTTCTCACTTACTATCTGAGCCGGGTTTGTCGTACGTATTCCATATATGGTACAAGCGACTATAGCGGTCCCTAACAAGCGATATGAAGCACCTAATAAGCTAATAGCGGGCCGCAAATGAAATTTTTTTAGTGTTGAAATCTTATCCTAAATTAAAAAATTTCAAGAAACAGTCGAGAAATTGTTGAGAATCGAACGCTGAAATCTTCAATACCAATCCCTCCATTTCCCCTAAACCTAACCACCAAGCCATGATGTAATTTCGCTGGGAATCACAGGAATTTTTCCCATATTTATTTCCATTTTTCACTTGAAGGAATACGGCGGTCTCGAACCTGGACCTTTAGCGTCGAAGTCTAGTGCGTTACCAACTGAGCTAACGAGGATTTCGTTGAAAATTTCGGGTTGGATTTACTAAATAATGCTCATTCTTTATTTTCTATTTAGTCCTATTCAATTCTCATTAGTACATTTGTTTCATGGGTTTGCGTATGAACACTCTTCTAAAACCTTTGTTATTTTAAAGCGGGATATTTCATCAGTCTGTTGGCTTGCCATGTGCAAAATACATCCATACACCATTTATCTTTATATTGGGTTGATTTTGGCTTTGCATAAAGCAATAAATTAGCTTCTTCTCCACTGTTTTTTGGACTACGAAAGCGACGCTCCATGTTTTGTCGCACATTCGGCAACGAACTAAAGCATACACTCACTCTGAATATATTTATTAAATGTTTGTCTTTCGTCAACCATTTGGAAATATGAAATTAGAGGCAACTCAATGTGTCCTAATGAAACAAAGCCTAAACTTTACTCACGGGGGTTCACTTTTATGAATTATTATGAGTCACAGAAGCCATTTCTTAAACTCGAGCTTCGTGTTGGATCAGGGATTCCAAACACCTCGAAACAATAAAAGCACTCGGGCTACGCCCTCGTGCTTTCATCTGTTTCTCGGTGTTTGGAACCCCTGATCCAACACGAAGCTCGAGTTTAAGAAATAGTACTTATGAAAAAGTGAAGTTTTGTACGAATTTCTGCTCGACTTGATAGACGTTTTCCCAGCACTGGTTGAACAAAATATGCCAAATCCAGGTATTTTCATCTCCTTATTTTAAAGTTATTTATGTCATGTGGTAGAATGATATAAGTTAACGTCTGTCCAAATATTGTCTTCGTACATCTCTACATCTATTATCCTTGAGCTTTAATTTTTTTCCTACTCACCTCGGCTAACGAGATTTTCGCTTCCAAAACTTATAAACACCCATCCATTCAAGCTGGATTATCTGAAAAAGTAGTTCGGGACACCCTATTTTTCTGTTCATATTTGAAATCAGCATTAAATTTCTGTTAAAAACGATGCTATTTTAAAAAAAGTTAAATATAAAATCCAATAGTAGCCAGTCACCTTAAAGCTAGATTTTCATTTTTTGATGATGATTACATGGGAGTGAGTCATACTTTGAGCTCAAAACAACAGGAACGGGTGGGTCACCACCTTTTGCTTTTCGATAATTGAATATTTATGGCCCACTCCTTTCTTTACTTTCTGACCAGTCGCTTTGTTGAATTGCGTTTTCTTGTCTCATTGTGATTCCCGACATCTGCATGGGATAATTTCTACGAAATTTCTAGGCTATATATAGGGAGCTGTTAGTCATTCATTTAGTAACGTGTGAAGACTACCTTATGTGTCGGCACGAGATGTAACGGATTTTCAGGTTTAAAGTGTGCATGGTGAAGCATAATTAGTGAGGACTTATCATGATTATACGTCTTGTGTTAATTACCATAAAATTATTCTTCGTTACTTGACATAGCGTTGAACGAGGGACAGACTGTAGCAAAAAGTCGTACGAAGAGAAGAAAACACCACCACAAGTCCCCGTGAAAACTATAAAACATCACGAGCTCAAGGTAAATTAAATGAACAAAATGTACAAAAAAGTTTAAAATCGGCTTTACGAAATAAACCTTTCAGTAGATGTGGAAAGAAAGCTATATCAACTACTATCTCCAGTATACCAAAAATCAAACCCATAAGCTATGAAATCAAAATCAGTAAAAGCCAAGAACACCTGGAAACTTTTTACGTTATTCTCACCGCGCTATGCATAAAATCATTGCAAGCGAAAAGAAAACTTAACAAACTTTAATAGGCTACAGGGCTGGTTTCAATCTAAGGTGACTGCCCAAAAATCGAATAGGAACACCCCTTGCAGAATACCCATTAAAATTACACGTGAAGATCCTAGTCAGCCCATTCAGGACTGTTCATTATCTGCTACAGATTTTCAACCGGTCACAAAAACAGTTAATGGCGTAAAGCAACTTTTATTCTTATTATTTCATGATTTACGCGAATGTTTTTGTTCAGCTTACAGAATCGATTCCAGGAGTAAAACTTTCGTGTTCTACTGGAACTCCCAATGTTCAGTTACAGCTGACCGAAGATAGCCTGACTGACAGTTCCTACACTTGGATATTCTGTGTTCAATTCAAGGTTGGTATCCAATTTAGACTATAATTTGCAACCATTCCCAAGAGGATCAAAAGACAAAGGCATGGCGGCCATGTTGGTGGTACAGACAAAAGGACCTAATGAGAAATCTATAACATGACCGCGATGACGTATCCAAGCGAAAATCAACAATACGTCATTATAGAATGGTTGTTATTACATGAGCCTGGAATGAGATAATCTTTTGTTTTAAGAATCATTCAAGCGAGGCTATCGGGTCAATACAATGCATAATGGCTCATTTGCATCTCATCTGCATGCAGCCGTAATAACAGCTATTGATTTATTCGGCAAATGTGCACGAGCTGGAAGTTCTATAGTTCTAGTACAAAGTACTCGTGCTATTTAATCTTTAGTAAGACTTCATCTATTAATCAGTTCTTACATTTCTTACGAAAATGAAACTCTTTATAGTAGAAGAGAATGGAATAAGAATGAGTTCAAACTCAGTCATGATAGACCTGCCTTTTGTTTTCCTTCAGTTTCACTTCTTTCTCCGATTCCCACCGTGCTTTATGGGCTTGGTGTACATTACCTCTTAGAATGATTTTCGTATGTGTGGGAAACGTACGGAACTGACTACAGCACGTACACGGTACGGTATGCAGTAACACTAAAATAGCATTGTTTTCGAGTAGTTAGTTTATGATAAAGTACAGTACGCCTTTGTTTGTACAGCTAAAAATCTTGGTAAGCCTGGGCTCTAGTTTGCCTCACATTCCTACCTTACGTCTCTTCTCACAACCGCAGACCGCCGGCAACGCAGGCTGCACATTGCTGGTAAAGGTTTTCTATCATGTTGAGAGACCAGTATTTGATGCATTAATGTTAAAAATGTTAAAATATCAGAAGCCATACTTTCTTCAGAAAAACATCACAGTAACTGTTTTGCTTTGTTTGTTTTTTCTCGAGTTAAAAAATTACCAATAACTGATTTCACCGACAGCAATACAGAAATCGTTCTTAGATGTACTATAAATGTACCAATCTATTTATTTTGGTGATAATTTTCTAGGCAGATCAAGCAAGTTGTTTCCCAAGTGTTTATTTACAGTACCACCGTCAGCACTTTCACATATCAAAAGTACAAGGCATTGGGTACTATACGAAAGAGGGGCGTAAAAAGAAAGAGTTTCTAATCCCTCCAACGCCGATGAAACAAGATCACTTTCAGCCGACATCACAACAGTGGAATTCCAACGCAGAAACAGTCGAATTTCGAGTAGACGTGACGTTTCGAAGTATGGTATTCGGTAGCTTTGTACAGCGCATTTTGTTCAATTTTGGTACAGAGCCATTCCTAACGAAAGAATTCAATATCGATATCGGCAGCAGAGACACTTTAGAAAGGCTACGAGTAGCAAGAGCAATGATCGACCTCAAGATTCATCCCTGGGACCGTCGAGACATGAGAATCATAAGGTTTGATCCAAATCTCGAGAATGAAAATCTGATGTCGACCTTTGCTTTGCCGACTGATGTAGAAAGAATTGTGTCAATCCAGCAGGTTGAAAAGGAAATGATCAGACAAGACACTTATAAACAGACAATGCACCAGCTCCTCTTTACAGAAGAAGTTCACATGAGGAATCTGCTTTTAAGGTGAGAGATCTCAAACGTTTACGAGAAACAACCAAATGATTCCCAAGATGACACGTCATCTGAAATGGGAAACCATTAGGCCCAAATTAAAGAGGTCTATTTATTAAATGAAATCGATGGAAAACCCTTTCTGTTCACTGAACTCGTAAGACATCGTAACGTACTGTTCGTGTTATAAGTTAGTACCTTGGGAACTTTACAAAATCCGCTTTGTGGGAGTTCCCCTCAGATGGAATTAGGGACTGAGCTTGGTCACACCACAAACATTCCTGTTCCTAGACTTTTTTGACGTAGGAAAACATTGCGATGATATATGAGGCTGGGGTCTACTCGTTCGGGACAATAAAATTGGTATACCCTTGTTGGAATGCTAACTTTTAGTCAATCATGGCGTATCTATCTATTCTTCTAGCTTAACGCCAACAAATTCAAAACTTCGGATTCTGAAGTCTCTAGACCTTGGAATTGGGGGTATAAGGTATCCGAGGTCGGGTCAAGTATTTGCGTCAATCGAACTTGATTGCACTGAAATCACACCAGACGACATGGCGGGAAGACTGTGTCTGCGAAATGTCCAATCAGTATTGATCAAGTCACGTGATGATGCTGATTGTTTGTACGAAATGAGCATCGCACATCTTGAAAGCAGGAAAGTCATTGTTAACTTGACTCCTGAGGTATGCAAGGAACTGAAGGTAAGGAGTTGATTTGAATACATGCTTATAAATAGTGCTGGTATACAGGGACGGATCTAGGGGGGGGGGAGGGTTCGTCCAACACCCTAAACCCCAATCGAACCCCCTAAATGACAACTACCAACCCCCTAATTAGAAAATATCCAATACAAAGAGTTTTCTTGAAGTTGTGTTTTTAATAAGTCCTAACCTGGATCCGCCCCTAGTATAAGCATCTCAACTGGACAATTAAGATTCATAATCACACTGTCCAAATTTAGACAGGTGAGAAAAATGTAGAAGTCATCTTGTAGGCGGCTGTTATAGAATCTGATGATACCTCACCCTTTGCACACACACACACACACTGCTGGCTACGGGCTTGTTGGTAGAGATTGAACTCTGCTAGACCTTGTATTGAAAAAGTCACCTCTGATTTTTGATTTTCATAAAGATTGAAGAAGGAGACGACCCAGTTGATGTGTGCATAAGGTTTCAGTTAAACCGCATTCCTCATTGCATAATGCACAAAGCTATAGAAAGTCTAAGAGTTATACACATACGTCAACTGTTCCCAGCAGAACAAATCATGGACAGTAGAAAACCAACCAGAAAGGTAACACACATTTTTTGGTAAGATATTGCAATGAAATAACAGCTTTAATTGTCCTGTTTCATTATGATGTCACATCAAAACAATCTATTGTTTAAACGCTAAGGATCATGGTCGTGGGAGGGGGACAAAACAGTAACAACACAAAGAAAATCGATATCAAATGCATTTTGTGGACCGTAGAAAAGCAGTAACAGCCACCAAATACAGTAAATATTGTGTATTAAACATCAGTACATCTTATATTTGGAAACCAGACAATTTGAAAGCAAATGTTTCTAAGCAAAGCGAATTTTGTTCAAATTTCTGTTGTTCTGGACGATTCTGTCCCCCTCATAAGCAAGCCGTGACGTCATAATGATATAGGGCAATTAAGGTAATTCCGTAGTTTTGCACTGCGCACCACGGCTGCGCATAATACTGATAACTCCCACTTCGCTTCTGGAGTAAAAGTAATATTTCTAAACAATATTTCGTTGAGCACTTCGAACTAAGCACGTTTTAGACACTATCTTGAAACTCGCCCTCGGCCACCCTCGGCCACGGATGCATTTTAGCTCAGATTTACTCTTTTAAAAGACAATAGCGCAAAAACGAATACGGGCACCTATGTTTTTTATTTCTTCAAATC
>WUAP02141690.1:0-12120 GCA_015163945.2 Stichodactyla helianthus | reverse complement strand
TCAACACGTTTGACGCCGTCGAATGAAGCCTTGGCCTTCGAGACCTCGTTTCCATGTTTCGACCCAGATCCCCCGATTGGCGGCCGTGACGTGCCGCCATTTTTGAAAGTCGTGTATGAGTTCATAGCTGAGGAGGCGCGCAGCGCCGAGTCGGATATTAGCCATGTACGACGAGATTGTGTGGAATAATTGTTTTATTATATCCACATCCACTGGATTGTGAGAAATATAGAATTTTAATTATTTTCAAGTTGAAAAAATTAAATAAAAAATTACAAGATCACTTCCGCTTTTCGAGGACGTGACAAATTACACGTGACAGTAAAGGCGCGATTACACGGTGCAATTTCTCTGCAACTTGTCTTGCACAAGTTGCATAAGCGTCTACATGGTGCAACGGTTACGCAATCATTGCCAAAAGTAGAAACGATTTCTATTCTTCGCAACTATTGCTGCAACTTGTCTCGCAACATTTTTTTACATTGCGCCGTATGTTACACGGTGCAATGCTCCGTGCAACTTGTGTCGCATCGCCGTTGCGAGACAAGTTGCAGAGAAAATTGAAAATTGGACAGATTTTTAAAAAATTTTGCATGATGAAAGAAAAACCTATAAGAAGTAAAACAAGCAAATAAAAAATGGGGGTCACCGAATTCGTTTAGCCGCCATAGTGCGTGGAAGCTTACCCTTTTTGCAGTAAAAATGCACGAATAACGCAAGTTAAAGGAGCTCGAGCACGCGCGCAGAAAGGATTCGCAGAAACAATGCCCATGAACGTCCTTAAGCAAGCATGCGTAGTGAAATATTCAAATTGACATTTTTATTATGATTTATGATTTATATAGTGTCTTTTCTATATGGATATAACCAAAGGCGCTTTACTGTGATTAATGTGAATTCAGATTGCTTACGCAATTTACAATCATTAGACTGCGTTAGAATATGAGACCAGACTGCTGAACCGGGAGGCAATCCCCTACTCTTATGCGAATAGTTCAACAGGTTCTTTAATGTCCCCCATATACAGGTTAAGGAAGGGATGGGAGACAGGACCTACGGTTTAAAGTCCTTATCCGAGAAGACCTGAAGGTCTAACCATTTGCAGATGTTATTACAAAGGCAGCACCTTCTCCTCAGTTATTTTAAGACCCTGAGTGCTGGTCCGGCCGGGGCTTGAACCCACGACCTCCCGCACAAGAGACCGATGCTCTACCAACTGAGCTAACCGGATGGCGGTTAGCTCATTTCATTTACATCAATGATCAATGAGAAACAATCGTTTTACAGAGTTAGCTTCAAAATCTCTTAATTAAGGCAAGAATTGCTCAAAGTTCATCGATCGATTAAGAGTTGTAATTGTTTACATTGCTCCGCCATTTTGTTTACTTCTCTACTCACGGTATATGAGCTGATAGCCTAGTAGTCGAGGAACCAATCAGAGCGCGCGATTGCTCATATCCAGTGGATGTGGATATAATAATGAAATTTATTACAATAGAGGCCTTGCATGACCATCACGTGATGGCAGCCATGACAGGAGGCAGGAACAATTGAATCTGGTTTAATCTGATTTTCATGAGAAAAAAATTCCGTTTCCCAGAGGAAAAAGACTGTAGTTTTGTGCCTTCTGTTCATGGCTGCCATCACGTGATGGTGCAAAGCCTCTATAAGATTGGTTTAATGCAATAATGATTTAATGCGTCCAGTGAGAAAAAATAAAGTAAGCCTTAGTTTTTATTTATAGATGTCATTTAATGTACGGATTTCGGTTCATCCTGAGCTGAGAGGTAGAAAACAATCTGAAATCAGCTAATAGGCAATTTGTTCCCGGTTGCTTATGGGTTCTTTGTGGTTATCCATGGATGATACAATTTCAGCTGTCTCTTGCCTTTTATCATGGCTTTTAGTGAGTTTCCTGTGGTTGGCTGCCACATGAAGTCCTCTTCTCAAGCGAGATGCTTTTAGAATGACACAAGATATTCGCATTCCTCCAAAGTAGTTGGTGTTATTCTTGCGTGTGAAAAGAGTGGGTCCTAGTACCGTCCCTTGAGGGACTCCATAGGTGACTTCACACTGATTAGAGTCAGTACCAACCCACACGAGAAATATTGGGTTCTTCCTCTTTGTCCGTTCAGTTGTGTCCCATCAAATCAGCCACAGTCCTATTTCTAGTGGGCCATCATTGAATATTTCCTTTCACACTGTTGAAAGATCCTTGCAATCCGATCAAGAGGTCGAAGACGAGACATGAAAATTTTTTCTCTCATGCTCGCTCTTATTATTTTCACCGTTTTAAAGCTTTTTGTAGCCCATCAATAAAATCGATCAAACGGTATGAGTTCTTCGCCGACGCATTTTGAACTTGAAAGCTAAAATTCTCCACAGTAAATCAACAAATTCCAGAACAGTAAGAATACTTGCACCGAGGAAAAGTCCGACTTGACCACCAATGTCACCTGGAAGAATAACAATACTTGTCTTAAACAACAACTGCAACATCGCCAGTGGCAACAACAAAAAGGCATTGTTATTGTTAATGACAACAACAACAATAACAGTACAGTGGAGTGTCACTATTGGTCGGCGTCAGCAACTGTTAGCAGGTGTTTCTTACCGAATAAACTTTCCTGATCGTAAGCTTGAGTCTGTTGAATAAGCGTTACTTGCATCTCCTCAAAATATACGTCAAGCTCAAGAAAGTTGTCCCTGGAAAAGCAATAGACATTGACTAATGGCTTTGAAGTTTCTTTTTATTTGTTTGCAATACTTTCAAGCTCTTTGCACTTCTTTCAATACTCTCTCAATACTCATATTCCTTGAGCGATGCTGCAATTTGTGTAGTTTAGTTTTAATTAGTGTATTTACTTCGCCAGTCTGCAGTTGAAGTAGAGACTGACATGTTCTCCGAGCGACTACGGTTTAACTTCCTCAGCAGAGAAGACTTGAGTGTCTAAACATTTGCAGATATATTACAAAGGCAGCACCTTCTCAGTAATTATAAGCCTGAATGCTGCGTCCTGCTATTGGCCAAACCCATGACCTCCCGTACAACAGACCAATGCCGCTCTACCGACTCAGCCAACCAGCTGGCGATGTCGTTACTAGCGAAGGAACGAAAATTCTTTTCCGAGAAGAAATGGCAGCATGTATTGCAAGCATTTGTTGAAAATGAGCGTGGTTCGTTTACTTACCGCAGATAGTGTCTCATGATGTCTTTTCGTACATGCTTTCGTCTTGCCAAAACCTCAGAGAAATGTTTAGCGGGTGTTTGTGCGTAGGATAGCTGAAGCTGGTACTTGGTTATCTCACAGGGTACGGGGCATTCACAGTTATTGCTTTCATTATGGAACGCCTCTAGAAAAGAAAAGTTAGTGAATGATTGAGAACAAACGGATGGATAGATGAATGGATGGAACACTGAAAGAGAAATATCTCAGGAGTTTGCCACATGAAATGGAAAAAATAGCAGTGTCATCACTGTAATTGGACTACTTTATTTTGTCGTTCTTTCCGTTGATTTATAATCCAAAATGTCATATATAGTAATATATTTAAGCGTAACGTACCCATAGCGGGCCAAACACAGTCCTTGACTTCTCGTGGCTGGCAAGGTGGAGCCGTACCTGTGAATGGGGTTCGGCAAGGTGTTTTTTAAAATTTGAGATTCGAGAAGGTGTTTTTATGAACTGCTATAATCTATAAAACCAGTAGTTGTCGAAACGTGTGCTATGCACCAGGGTATTTTTTCAAATATGAGCCAAATAGACTATCGTTTCTGCAATTAAGACCAAAAAGGGGGAATGCAGACACCACCCTCCCGCCCTTCCCTTTTAATTTATCACTGCTTATGTGATGCATATTCGATTTATGAATTGAAGTTATTTTGTTCATGATGTAGTGACCGTGACACCACAGTGCCCCGCGTTAGGAAGTCAGAGTACTCTAACTATTCGTATTCCGATCATACCAATTCTATCCCGAAAGTTGTAGCCCACCTTTGAGGTCGTAAGAACGACATTTACACATCTTGATGACGTAGTCTGCTCGACACTTGAGTAGGCAGGCAGATTTCGTGTATTTTGTAAACCCTTCCAAATACTTGTCTTCGCAAGCTGTCTTGAACGGTCGAGGCAAGTTGTGCATCTGTAAGTGGAATACACAAGTACAAATGATATATTTGCTTCACACATGACAGTGATGGACAATCCTATCGGTCCCATTTCATGGCAGTTACATGTGAAACTAAAACTTTTTCTGATAAAGAAGATGTTTCTCAGAGTGAAAATCTGTTTTTTGAAATTTGAAACAGTGTCAACAGTCTCTATAGCCTATTAACGCAAACAAGCATAATTCGACAATTGTGCTTTTTCGTAGAATTCTGGTGGATTTCCATGATGCTGGCCAAACATACCACTTCTTTTCTAAGACCACAAAAAGTATGCGTCCCTGGCTGGATGGCAATTCCCAGTTCATTGATTAAAGGTGGTTCTTCCTGGTCATGTACCATTACTTTAAAACCAGACGAGTCTCTGAGGGAACCGTAGTATTGGTCTTGTTGGACACTTAGTTGTAGACGTAGAGCATAATCAACTCCAGCACGACGAACGCGTAGTAAGGGATGACCATTTCTTCCTAGAAGTACAAGAAAAGTAAAGCATGTAAAGAATGTAAAAGTATTGCCGGCAAGATACCTTACCGTCGTCGTCGTCGTCATTTCATTTCTTGTGCTGATACTGCTACATTGCTAGTCTCCTTCGCAGCACAAGAATACTAAATTGCTTGCTATGGGACTTATAATACTGCTGTTGCTATCGCTCTACTGTATAGCTGCTCTTGCTATGATAACTAATAACATAGCTTCTCATTGCTGTTGGGTGTTGCTACAATAAAAATCTAGCTATTCCTACCACTCCTGCCATCGCTACTTCTACTGCTGTTATTCTGTTATTACACTGCCCTTTTTGAAGCCACAGCTACAGCTATTTCCCACGTTTTTTCCTCTCAATTTCAATGCCCAAATAAATGTTGCTAGTGCAGCTGGTGCCACCGCTAATGCTGCTACTGTGTTTTTCCTACCTATTTTTACCGCTATACTAGGTATTCTCCTTTTTCCTTGTGTCTCGTGCACAACACATCTTGAGAATCACGTCGTTTATCCATTTCTAAAACCTCTTATTAAAGTCGTCGCTGACAAATACCTGAATTAAAAGTATAACATAACCCAAACTCGGTGATAACCGCCGTAAAGTTCTCTGGACCACATGGCTGGGACTTCCATCGACATCTCTTGATCATGTGATCAATGCGATGGCCATGAGTGCGAACAAATTCTGCAAAGTCAAATGTCTCATCAAAGTCAAAATCTGCTTCATTGTCCAGCATATCATCAGTGACTATTGTACCAGACTTTTTGCTTTCTCGACGTTTTCGAATGTAGTTCATGAAGTTGGGAATCGGCGAGCGCGCAAACAGGACCTCTTCTTTGTTGTCTATGTATTTTTGTGGTGCCAAGATTGACATCACCTGCATGGAGAAAAAGAAAATGGTCATTAACTTCAATGAATAGGTCTTGCGATATCTTAGGTCGTGGTCATGGACTTTGGCAAACCCGCCCGAAGAGTGGAAAACGGCTGGGAAACTTAATACTTATTAGCTAGCTTGTTTGTTTTAAGCATTTTGCTATCGATTTTTATATAATTTGTCCAGATGGAGAACATTTATGTTAAACCTATCTTTTTGGCTACGTTGTGTACCTTAAGGACCATCTCTGTATGGCTTAAATGTAATTACTTGTCTAGTATATTTGTCCAAGTACAGCAGTCTGGTCTTTGGGGTGTTTACTGATTTGCACTCATTATTGTAAATTATAGGTAAATCGCTGCAAAGAAAGTAAATTCGGTGTTGAAAGTTGAATGGCCTAAAGAATTCACTTCAATTCTGATGTTTGTCATTGGCTTGTGCAGAAAATCCGTTAGTGACTTGTGAATTCTTACCAGCCATCCATTATTGCGAGTTTTGATGAATTAGGCTTTTAATCTTCAATGACAGAGAAATTTGACGAAAAATAACGGACTTTTGTTAAAATAACACACATGCCTTTTCTCCAATCGTGCCATTGATCAAATAATATGGAAACAGGTTAAAATTGCAGATAGTCACAGCAGGAAAAGAAATCTCGTCCAGAAACTCCACCTGCACGCTGGTGGTGATTGGATGATCAATGTACTTCTGAATGCTCTTCCTACTTTGAAACGTTACCATGCCAATGGCACATAACAGAATTATTAGCCAGATAATACGACGAATGAAAGGCCCGTCTGCCTCGAATATAAAACGAAAGCCATGGAGAGTCAAACTGTGAAGAAAATCTTGCCACATTTGGAAAACAGTCCTACTTTCGACATCCTCATCGTTGTCGCTTTCTTCTGCATCGTCATCTTTCTTCTTGACAGCATCTTGGGATGCGGAACACGACATCGTTAAGCCTGACTGAACCAAGCCAAAATAAGCTATACTTGGACCCAGTTGAAGATAAAAAATCTCGCGGATAAAAATGATTGAATGTTCCCTGATCTCAAGACTCTCGTGCAAGTCTTTATCACGTTGAGCAAGGATTGCAGACTTTTGGTGGTAAAGATTAACCAGATCAGTGCACATCCTTAAAACTGCTTCCGATAAACCACATTGGCATTGAAATGGTGGGATTTGTCATCAGAATTATGGCAAAACAAACACAGAAAGCCGAAAAATCGATCACAAGAATTTAACTAAACTTCCTCGAATAGAATTTACTTGAACCTGAACTTGGTTGTCACTTTAGATTTGATATTTGCTATGCGTATTTGAGAAACTCGCGCTTATTCCTAAAGTCAACGTACTAGAAAAAGTGAAAATATTTTGGCAAACAAACTCAATGCTTGCTCCGAATTCGTTTTCTTCTGTTTTTTTTTGTTTTATTTTTTCCTACTCGATTTCAATGCTGTGTTATAACTTAGTTCGGAATGTGAATCCAAGCATCAAATATACAAGCAACATTTCCAGGGATGACTTAGTTCTGATTGGTCCGTCAATCCAAGCGAATGGAGTTATCATTTGGTCTGCTTGATTTGTGTTTGTCTGTGATGTAATGTTCAGTGTAAATACTGGTACCTGTAAGGTGCGAGTTTTGACTTTTCACAAAGTTTACTTTGAGTTTATATTATTCGCTAGTCATGACCAAAATTTAAACCAACCTAAAACTAGAAGATTTTCCAACAATTGCTTTTCTTTTCCTGGCGATAGCCAAAAATTTCATCAATTATCCAGACTTATCACTCTGGGGGCGATAAATTTTATAAACTCAACTTTTACAAATTCTCTAGAATTGTATGGTCTATTAATTGAATCGGGCTTGTTTGGTAATGACAGTTGAGTCAGTGGATTGGAAAATCTACGTGCGAAAAAAAGATTAATTTCTTTCGCTATAGTTTACTCCCTTTTGTTACGTTTTTGGGTAATTTCCGTTCAGAAGGTTGTATGTGCTCTTTGTTCATGGTTCTTTCTGTGAAGACGAGATGACAGTAGTGGTTTTTTTTTTTTTGACTCGACCTTTTTCTTATGATTTTAATATGTTTGTGTAGTCACGATCACAATAGTATGGCGAGTACCAACCGCAATCTAGCCTTCACGAATTACAGAGGGTAATGCAACCAAAAATGCAACCATAAATACAAACAAAACTGATATAAAGACTCAATAGACGATGGATAGCTACGCTTGAAGGCGGACTATTGTCCTGCTGGTACAACATGGAGCAAGACGAACAAATTTTATCTTCAGTTAAATGCTCGTTGTCTTCAGGCCTAGAAATCATAGATACCAGTTATAATATCAGAGTCCTGAGGAAGCTTTAAAAAACATTTCATATAAAAATACATTAATATTAGATGGACCTTAAACGAATTTACTACTACTAGAAGAACACACAAAAGAATTGTTTAGCTCTTGTTTTTCTTCTGTAGTCTCTTTATCCCTGTAGGAATAAGTATACCTCGATGATTTTTTATTGAAACGTCTTGTTCAGAACTGACACGCCAGTTTTTGAACAAGGAGACTTCCCAAGGAAAAATTTGTTAAATTGTGTCGTCTACCTGAGCATAAAACAAGCAAAGAACTTTTGAGGAAAACTTTTTCGTGCAGATGTAGTCTCCCTGAAAAACGGCTACGAGAGAGTCTGGATGCGGCTTTGTGTTCTTTCTTTGAGCGTGACACTAGAAATTTGCTGTTTGACCTCAAGTTCTACATCACGGTGTAACTGTATCCAGATAGTCGCTTCCTCACAACGCCGTTCTTTGTTGGAGGTGACGTGTCATCGCTGACTCTCATGTCATTCTATCTACGAGACATACTCCTCAATAATCAACAGTGAATAGGCATTCACAATAGACCTTAGTAACATAATATTAAACTCTTCGCGCTGATAGGTTGAAAATTGAAATATGGCTTTCTTTTAAAACTATCCTCCTCCAAAAAAACTAGTTATAAATTTGAAGCTCCCTTGAGAATTCTCGTATTTGCAAGTCGTTTAACAGGGATTCCTTTACAGCGTGAATAAAACATTTTATTTTTAACATGTAAAACGTAATTTGGAATATAAAGCTTCGGCTGTGCACTGAGGGTCATTGTACTATTGTAACAGTTAAAATCGTGCTGAACTCGCGTCAATACCAATGCAGCGTTAAAGACAACGCAAAACTTGATTTTCGGAGAATGATGAAGCGAGGATCAATACTTGACAAAAGGTTTCTGGGACTTGAGAGCTGGGCCAGCATTGGATTAAAAGCAGGGCTGGAGCATAATGTCCTTTTCTTGACACATAGCTCTCGTCTAGTCTATCGTCTGAATACATCACATTCACATTCACGCAATACAATAGTGACCGTATCGTATTGCACTTCTTGAATAACATCTCCTACCCCAAGGACTATTGAGAGCTGTCTGGCCGCGCCTCGAAGCTACCGCGATTACTCTAAACCAAGCTAAGTTGGCTCTTGCTTCGAGAGGCGGTCGGCGATTTGGTCCAGCATCTTGGTGAGTAGTGCGTGCAGCATTTCCACCAGTTTGGACCTCTGACGAGGCAATCCCTAGCATTATGGCTTCCCGTACGTGCTTCCTTCTTCTAGGATTTTTATTTGTGGCTGTGGTTGCTCAAGGTAAGAAGCTTTTGCACTTCTACGCGTTCACATTCCATTAATATTCCTCTTAAAATTGAACTTAAAACTTTATTATATATAGTTAGAGAGCAACTTACATCGCTATACTATACAAACCACTTGCATACGAGCTCAAACCTTGGTTGAAGCGCTATAAAGCGAACATATAGACCACTAAAATGGCATAATGCGTCTTCCATGTAGGACAGCTAAGAGAGGGGTCAGCAATTAATCCATCCATAATGGATCCATTTTTCCATACTTGCTACAGACTAAAGTCACCGTAAACGCGAACCTGCTTTGGCTTTACCAACTAAAATACACATCCCACAATTTTGAATCTCAATGAGTTGCATTTGATGCTCTTATTGCTGTGAATTCATTTCGTGGTGCCGACTCGTGCAAAGGTTCCATTGATGATGGGATCAGCTTTCAGGTCGAATTGTTTCGAGTTTCTTTTCAATATTTTCCTATCTTTTAAGCGTTTTGTCCTCTAGATATATTTATCTTATCCTGAAAATGTTGTTTTATCTTCCTGCACAACTTACAAGTCCTGCAGAAATGGTAAACTCCATTTGAAAGTATTTTAGATATTCGTGTTTCACAGCGCCGATTTAACGATTTGTAAAATCTCCCCAAATTGTTCTGGTAATACAGTTTTTATAGTTCTACATGATTATTCGGTGTAGTTTACTTTCCGTTTCTTTTGGCTTTATTATAATTTCAAACAAACAAGAATCGAATATACAAGGGTCTATTACTAAGCACTAACAAGGGTGTCTTTGTTCGGGTCAAACGCTCGTCAATAATTAACTAAGTTAGACTTGCATCGGAAGTGGTATTTTTAGCCAAAGAATGCATATTGGACTTCCAAAGAAAATTCGGCAAATTTGCTTTCCTTAGAAGATAAAAATGCTAACAAAAATAGAGCAAAAATATACTATCCGTTAAAATAACTAATATCCTATGATATCGAATTGTATTTTAAAACCCTGCGAAGTGGCAAATCCCCTAAGAGCGTACGAATGCAAAGAGAATACATCATTATCGTTGTAGCAGTGTTTCTAATCCTGCGAGTTTTATTTCTTCCTCAAAGATGGAATATTGTTGATATACAAAAGAGAATTGTATGCGACGAGCAGAGATGCCATGGAGGACAGCTTGCGGCTCAGTCTGGACGTAATGCGATATTATCCTTTTGATAATGTTATATTCTTTTTAAAAAACTATTAAAGTATAGTAAAAGTCCAAAAGCTTGGTTTCAAAATTTGGCATGGAAAGTTTGCTTTATTTATTAAGAATTTTATTTGCGATGTTGGTTTTTACACACTCGTGTAAAGAACAGAAATTCATTATTGTTTTCCAAGATGGCCGACATAAGTTTATGTGTAGTTATATTTTCTTGAACTCTGAATATTCGTCATCAATTCTTGATATAAATGCAACAATCCGCTTATTCATGAATAAAGGTTCAAAGGGTTCTTTAGTATTCGTTCTTTTCAGTTGACAATTTTTGTGAATCTATAGCAAAACTAGTTAATTTTCGTACACGATTTATTCACCGGAACAATTTTACTTAAACGCACTTAACAACAGTACAGAATTCGCTATCATTGCAAGTGAATTTTGAGCCTATTTTTGTCCAACAAAAGCCAAGTTATTTTTTCCCGATAAACAACATTAAAATGTGTAATAGTAAAAAAGTTGGAAAGATTTTCTCCTCGACTCTTTTTGAAAAAAGTTGTTCAACCTAATGTATTTTTTGTGTACGAAACTTCAAATAAAATGCCAAAAATTCTCAGGGATTCGTAAGAAAAGTTCAAAGCAACATTTCATTTTTCACGTTAGCAGTTTGCGCATGCGTGGATGATAACACGTGACCCAAAGGGCTTCGGGGGGTCATCCACATCACGTTAACGCTGCGAGCAAATAAAGGTGCTTATAGCGGAGGATCACGATTTTGAGTTTCTTTCTCATCGATTTCGTAGAAACATTTCATGTTTTTTGCTCATTTTGGTGAATAAATTTTGCTGCCCTTCCCGAATTAGTTTTATTTATCGAGAAATCTTCGGCATACGTTAAGTTTTTCACACCAGAATACACGATTTAATACTAGATCTCCCTGCAATGTGAAGGGAAAGCAAAAGAAAAAAACAAACAATCTAATGGTTCCTTGTCCCAGACCATACGAGTTTGGATACTTGACACGGACATTTAAAAACGTAAGAGTCTGGGAACATGGCTATTGATGTTTGTATACTGGGCCTTGTGTGGCTTCCAGTCTTTTCTTCGCTGGAGAAAAGAATTGAAAAATGATTGGATTATGACGTGATCAAGGTAAGAAATGTTACATAAAACTGAAAAACCATTCGTTACTGAACACTGCTTGCTGCTTCATAGCTTTTTTTTTTTTTTTCACAAATAAGGCTGTTATAAACTTTTTTGGCTGTATTAAGGGAATGTTCATCATTTATGCCTGGGGGGATGGGCTGGAGGAAAATCGAAAAGAATTCACGCACTCCCCCCCGTTCTCAAGTTCTCATAAAGACCCCCCCTTATGCCCTCCCAAAAATGGCAGAGCCACCCCTCCCTCCCTCCCCTCACACACACACACACATGCTCCTCGTACCAACAATAAGCTTCTCGCTAAAGTATATTCCTTGTCTGTAGTTCAAGACCCCCCTTAAGGTAATTCCGTAGTTTTGCACTGCGCACCACGGCTGCGCATAATACTGATAACTTCCACTTCGCTTCTTTGCGTTGAATGTGACTCAAAATGGAGTAAAAATAATATTTCTAAACAATATTTGGTTGAGCACTTTGAACTAAGCACGTTTTAGGCATTATCTTGAAACTCGCCCTAGTCCACCCTCGGCCAAAGATGCATTTACGCTCAGATTCACTCTTTTAAAAGACAATAGCGCAAAAA
>WUAP02141679.1:0-12121 GCA_015163945.2 Stichodactyla helianthus | reverse complement strand
TTGGCATGAACGAACGCTTCTCATTTAATTAGTCCTTTGTTACTTTTATCCTTTTCTTTGCTTTGTTTTCCTTCTTACTTATCTCTCATTGGTTATTTGCTTTCCACACTCCCTATATATAGACATGTCCACATCCATCTTTTCATTCAACTTCGACGAAGGACTAACGTCTGAAACGTCAGTTATCTACCACCAATTCATACGGTGTTTAAGCTTATCTAATCTATCAACTAGTAAATATTTATCTTAGAGTTCACACAGAATTTTAAGGAAAAAATCTTGGACTTTTCAAGGATTTGTCAAGAATAATATAGGAATTTTCAAGGACTATGTTTACCCTTTAAACGAGTGAAGGAGTGCTCTCGGACAGTTTTCTTTAAATAATAGTTTCAAATGGAAAGTAAATATATATACATAATTTTTAGATTCAAAGGTAAGAAAAGATAATTTCCATGTCAAATTCAAGTATACCAGCAAAATTTCAAGGCAATTATATAGAAAATTTTAAATTAAGAGGATTTTTCAGGGAAAAACTTGAGATCTCAAAATTCAAGTACTTTTCAAGGACAGTCTACATTTTCAAAGACTTTTCAAGGCCTGTGCAAACCCTGTATCTAAACACTGATCCTTAAAGTAGAATCACAGTGCACCTTATAAGTGAGTCTTTGATTGAAACTTTTTTTGATGACCAAGTCATAAAATATTAGGCTCAAGTTGGAGGGTATCCCTTATATGTGAGATATATATAAAGAAATGTGGTAATCACATTCACCTCTGCAAGATGTCTTGCATGTGCTTCCTTTGCTTTTTCATATGCTTTCCTTTTAAGTATAAAGAACAAATTAATCATTATTAATAGAGGTTTTGCATATTGGCAGCCATGTTGCATGGCAATGAAATCTTTTTACATGAGATAGAATTCAATTCCTTAGGGGAAAGAGATTCTATTGTTCTGTCATGCAACATGGCTGTTGTCATGTGGTCGTGCAAAACCTCTATAGCAACTTGTAGTAGAACAAGTGTAAAGGTCCAAAACCTCAGAATAAATATCAATTTAATGTGGAAGATATGTACTTTACATCTTAATTATGATTGCCACATACATACCAACATTGGACATAAGAGTTAAATCATTTGTTGCCATGCCCACCAGGACAAGACTTGGATACTTTTTAGGGGTCATTTTCAAAATTTCCTGCCAGCACTACGACCCCCTGGGAGGCCCTGTATTGCACTATTGTAGCACTTACTTAGATGTTTCTAGACGTTTGATAACATGAGTAGTTTTTTCCTTGGCTTTAATAAAGGCAGGTCTCTTTTGGTTTAGCTCAACTTCCTAACAAAAAAAAAAAAACTATGTAAAAAGCATTTACCAGCAATCAATACAAAAGGCTTTATAATACACACTCAAATCATAGTTAGTAGAGGGGGACTAAAAATAGTTTTTCACATAAAAATGTTTTAATGGTTCACACATCATTTAAACTACAAATACAATGCAAAAGAGTCTACAGTATCTCATGCTACAAACTTCTCATTATTTTTGCCCTACTCCTATGATTCTAAGCTCATCAAACAACATGTCTCAACAATATTTCACCTTTTCTCTGATAGTTTTTTCAATGGTTGCCATTTCTCTAGACAACTTAGCATTTTCTTGCTTTTTAGCCTTTAACTGTTGCTCAATAGATTGCTTTTTGCCCTCTAGTTTCTCAGTTTCCCTACTCTTATTTCTCAATTCTGAGGTTAAATGAGAAACTTCCTGCTCATTGTGGTAAAGCTTAAACAATTGAGATTCCAACAAGCAATCAGCCTGGGGAAAAATATGCAAAAAACAATTTATAAATTGGATTCTTAAATATCTGTGTGTACTAGATCTGGATAAAATCTTACTAATAACTTACAAGCTCTTGGTTCAGTTTGTTGTATTTATCAGCTTCATCTTTCTCTAGTTTAGCTTCTCTTCTCTCTGCAGCTATTCCCTAAAAAAAATTAAACCAGTATTGCTACAAAAACATATATTGTTCTTAAGAGGTCCCTTAAAATCTGGCTTCATGGCAGCTAGCTCTCTAACTGTACATGTATACATTAGGCAGAGCATTCCATTAATTTCTGGGCCAAATGTACAAAGATTGAGCTATGGATTAATTTGCAACACTATGAATACAAACCTTTTTCTTATGATAGTTAAAGCTTGTTTCTTCTTCAGCTTTTATCATTTCTGCTTTCTTCTTTTCATATGGCTCGCTCAGCTCTCCAGATCTGTTAAACATAAACATCTTATTCCCAGCAGTATATAAATATGGGGTCACCTATTCTTGTCATGATTGAAGCCTCAGCACTTCAATAAAGCTTGTATTGATTTAAAACAATGTCCATTAACTCTAAAAACCTCTTTTCTGTAGTAATCAACAGATTAGATTACAGTAGATGATTACATCATGTAACTGTAAATATCATGCATCGCCATGTGTATGATCTAGTCTCAATAAATGACAGTGCAAAGAACATGTCTTCCCAGTCCAAGGCTCACGATAATGACTACAATAGATTATTACATCTTCAAACCACTTTTCATTTAAGAAAAGGATCAAAAACAAACATGAAATGCCTCTAACTTTAGTCTTGTTATTTTGGATCAACCCTTGCCTCAGACCATGTCATTTATACAGCCTACACATGTACCTGCTGATTTTTTCAAACATAGCAGTCCTTTCTTTTGGAGTCTTCATTGCAATGGATTCAACAGTACCCTAAAAAAGAATAAAAGGTTGATAGACTGGTTTGAAAAATTATATCATGTATGCAAACATGTTGTCCTACCACGAGGAGCTTAGTCCTGCATAAAAGTTAAACAACTTACTTTGAAAGTCAGTTGTTTCACTGCAGGGGAGCCTGTGTTCCTTGTTAAGAAGTCATTAAGGCATGACCAGATTATAACACCTATGGCTTATCTCTTTGGTATCTCCAGATATTTGTGTCAACATGATAATGGTTTTAGTTAATGTTAAGTAGTATCTAAATCAGACGAGACTCAGAATGGGTTCAGGCAGTCTTCATTAACATTATTCTTATCACTAGATAAATTACTTACAACTGAATCTCAATGTGTATATCCTAAGTTCTATTTACAAACATATACACTATTATTCCCTAGAATAATAAGTCCAAACTGAGAATAAATACTTCAGCTACATACACAAATACATTAACAATACTCAGTATGACTACCTGTGGAGTGGGGGGTGGGTTAACTATAAACTGCTTGTAAAATTTTATGTTACTATACTGCGTGCTTGCTGCATGTGATTTAACTGCCGAACGTGCTGCTTTTATTTACGCATCCTATTTAGATGTTTTACATTCCTCTTGTATACGCTAAAATGCTGCTAGATGTGTAACTGAACAATAGACTTCCTGTTCCCATCCTGGCCCACCTACACTAATTTAGATTTATATTAACCCCTGTTAATATCCATCTAAATCAGACGAGACTCAGAATGGGTTCAGGCAGTCTTTATTAACATTATTCTTATCACTAGATAAATTACTTACAACTGAATCTCGATATGTATATCCTAAGTTCTATTTACAAATATATACACTATTATTCCCTAGAATAATTAGTCCAAAAGTCCAAAATGAGTTAGTGGTGTGAGTGAATGTTGTGTGTTGTGAGAGTTAGAACAGATTTGCAAAGCATGTTGGCTGATTTTAGTCTTATGGTTAAAGGCATGGTAAGGTAGATAAGTACAGCATCGGAATGCCAATCCCCTAGAGCCTTAATTAGTTCTATAGGGACACCCGACTGGTACGCAAAAGACGCTCCTCCCCTATGAAATGAGTGGCCAGCAAAATTGGTCAATAAGGGTCAGATGGTGTTTCAGTTTGCTTATAAACATATTATATGTGAGGCCTGAATAGAGTTAGTCAACTGATCACACCAGTTAAAGGCTTGTGAGCTAGCAGCTGCTGAGTTAGTGAACATAAAGGCATGATTTGTTGCCGTAACTGGGCAAAGTTTGCTATGAGGAATACAGGGAATGGGGGATATCCACCCGTTCGCGAAATTGGATCGTTTTACTCCAACATATAGTTATCAATATCCCCCATGCAAAGACTTTAAAATCTGCTTTTGTAAGTTGTTTGTCTTTGTCAAATTTACTACCTGACAATGGCAATAAATGTGATTTCCGAAACATGCCGAAGAAAGCTACTAAGCAGACGGCCCAAAAAGATGAATCAAGGCTGTTGGAAAAAAGTCAAATAAATGGCTAATAAAATGTCTGGCATAATGGGTAACTTTTGTCTAGGAGGACAGCCTTTTACTCTATTAATCCCTGTGAGTAATGACTTAAGGGCCCAGTTGTCAAGCAGTGGGTTTGGGAGACCAAATTCCTTATGTAAAATGCCGATAATGTTTAAATAGTTACGGATAGATGATGGCTTTAAAAACCGAGCTAAAAAGGCAGCATATTGCAAAAGATGTGACTGTTCCAGCGGAACTGGGTAAATAACCCATGTGTGAATAAAATTTCAAAAATGTATTACGGTGAGTTTTATAAGTTGTCTTTATAGATTCTGCAAACAGATGCGTCCGGTACTCACTGATTTCTGCCTCTAATTGCCTTGCCATTGTGGTGTTTCATGCATCTGCAATAAAGGTAGTGGTGGCTTTTAGCCGACATGTGCCATTCAAGAGGTGAAGCATTGATAAATTGCTTAGCATAACTTTTTTGAAACAATGCGTAAAATCTCAAGAGATGCTGTGGTTCATGAACGCGTGAAATAGAGTTCACTAACACATTTCGGCTGCCTTCAGCACATGTTGCTACGATGTGAAAATTATGCAAAGCCGAAAGCCAAAAGAGTTGCTGCAATTCATGCATGATATAGCAGTTTGCGGTAGTGCCTTTGTTAATAATCTGAACCGCCGCTTGGTTATCGCTGTGAATCACAATTTGTTGATTTGTCCATAGATTTGCCCACTGTTTGGCTGCAAGAATGATGGCTAAGGTTTCTTTATGGTTAATGTGCATATGTGACATTTGAGGCTAGTTGATGGAAAAGTTAAAATAAAACCAGTCACCTCTGAAAAACCCTGATGCCACTGTATTACACGCATGCGTGACATCTTTAGTAGGGAGTGTTTCCAGGAATAACCGTTTGCCGTTAAATGTCTTCAAAAACTGAATCCACCATTTGATATCTTCGTGAAATTGTTTGTCTAATATGATCTTTGCTTTCACAGATAGGCTGTTCATGTCATCAATAATTTAACGGAGGAAAGTTCAACCACCGAACATAACTCTACAAGCAAAATTTAATTTTCCGGCTAAGCGCTGGAGCTGCTTTCTACTTGCCCGCTTCTTTGATTGAAATTCCGATACGACTTGTCTCAATTCTTCTACTTTGCCATCCGGCAGCCTCATAGTGCACGTGATTGTGTCAAGTTCTATACCTAGGAACGTTAAGCGTTGAGTAGGAGGAACTAGTTTGCGTTTGCTGATAGTGAAGTCTAAGTCACGTATTAAAAGCTTCATCAATGTATTGTATGCTAATTGACACTCGGCCACTGTTGCTCCTATTATGAGGAAATGATCGAGGTAGACTATAATACTTTGAAAACCCCGCCTTCCCATCATTCTTCTTACTGACTGTGTTAATTGATGAAAAATAACTATAAAAATTTTACGTTACTATACTGTGTGCTTGCTGCATGTGATTTAACTGCCGAACGTGCTGCTTTTATTTACGCATCCTATTTAGATGTTTTACATTCCTCTTGTATACGCTAAAATGCTGCTAGATGTGTAACTGAACAATAGACTTCCTGTTCCCATCCTGGCCCACCTACACTAATTTAGATTTATATTAACCCCTGTTAATATCCACTTATAAAATGAGAGGCCGTGTTGTATCGGTGGATATAGATACAAGCCATAGGTGAGTATATACCTGATACAACATGGACTTGAATTTTATAAATCATTTCTAAAACTTTTTACGAGAAATTTAGTAGGTATTATAGAAAAACTATAAATTCTAAATTTATCAGAATTTTGAACGCAGTTGACTAAGGAGCATCAGAGGAATTGTTCTCAGAATCCCACACAGAAAAGAATGTTTGGAAAACGTAAGAGTGATATCATTTTCATCCAGCAGAATGTGCATCAGAGTGCTTGCTTATAGGCTCTGGTTGGTATTGGGCTTGCTTAGTAAGCAATTCCAATTCTGTTAATTCCATCTTCAGCCACCTAGATCGCAACGAGTTCTTGTTAGTTATAAAACTCATTAAAACATGAGTTTTATAACTAACAAGAGCTGTTGGTTATAGGACTGATGTTTTATTAATCAGTTCAATAACCAACAAGGTCTGGTGTCTTAATCATGGTATAAAGATACCATCACGTGGTACCAATTGGTACATGCTATTGGCTGAACAATCTAATGAATTTTAATGAGTTTTAGAAAGTGAAATAAAAGACAGAGATATAGTAACAGTATAAAATGCACACAAATTCAAATAGGCTAACAAGAGAAGATTAACGCAGTTTCACAGTGTATTTGCTCCTTCTCTTGATTCTGAGAAGAGATGTTATGCCCTAAAGGCAGAAATTTGCGGTGTTCCATCCAAGATGTTCGCCAGTATGGCATTTACGGAACGAATTCCAGACCAAACAATGAAAATTTCCTGTGAAAGTTTCACTGATGAACATGGTGCCAAATGGATCTGAAGTAGTTCGATGGTGAATCAATCAAGGAAGCAGCATTTGTATCTTCGGCTTTCGGGATAATCGGAGGTATTGTTCGACTCAGGGATCTTAAAAGCTATGGTTTTGTGAGTATCCCAGAATTGAAATCTATATATCTCAATTCATCAATAACATTTGACCTTCATCAGCATGGCCAAAACAAATACGAGTATTTGGTGATCTAATTGCCTATGCTTCATAATAAACTGCAATTAATCTTTTTTTAACATAGCCTAATCCAACTGCTTTTAAGGTGACTCAGCTGAAAGACCAGCAACAGAAGTTACTAGGTGTCTTGCCCGTAAATCTGTTCTTGGAATATCTTTCCTCTTGTAAACATTATAATCCTAATAAACTAAAATCTATCTTATCTTTTTTTCAACTTAGCGCTCCAACTGCTTTTAAGGTGACTCGCCCGAAAGCAGAGCAACAGAAATTACTAGGTGTCTCACCCGCAAATCTGTTCTTGGAATATGTTTTACTCTAGGCCTAGCTAATTGTGACTAAAAAATGCTATATGAAACTTGCATTAATGTAACTAGTATAATCTGGTTTATGGTCAACTCACCAATGGACCAACTCACCAACACCAATTCACCAATGTATAAAAGTTGATCCGTTGGTAAGTTTGTCGTAATTTATTTGAGTATCAGGCTCAAAATAAGTCTTGATTCTTTTCAAAGGTTATCTTATTCCAAATTTTGAAAGAAGTTCTTCCATGCAGCAAAGAATGCTCGAATCGTAGTGATGGAAACTTTTAAGTTGGCTGAAACAAATGTTCTCTAGTTTTCCCTTTAACTATACTATCTTGGAATTGATTCATGTTTAACCACAAAAGAAAGTGGCCCTAGAATGTTTAGTTTACTAAAAACCCCAGTTTAAATTTACCAGAATCTGTAATCTTTATCAAAATCTCCTAGAAGTTTTTTAGTGCATCTTTCATTACATCTTGGTGAATTTGAGACGCTGAAGACTTTTTGCCAACTCACCAACACAAAACGTCATTATAAAAAACATCTCAATGTATCTTAAGCCTTTATGAAACTTTTTGTTTTATAACCAAAATTGATATCTATGTGACAGTTATAATAAGAACAGTCCAACAGCAACATATTTTGTGTGAATACTTTTATTGTCATCCATTCTTTTTATTACACTCAGCATTGTTGTTAAGGACACACGCTTTGAAAGGCAAATTACTTATGATAAAACCGGTTACTAAAGCAAACACTGAAACATTGATCGAAAGCGGCTATTATCCACCAGGTTTACTATTATGATAGATCCAAAGGACTACTTTGAATACCAGGAAAAAAGAACAAATATTTTCGGCCATATTTTCTGTCAATGGGACATTTTATTGGACGTGTAATCTACACATGTAACTGACAACACCATTTGTTTACACTTCGTTGTCTGTTGTAAAAGAATGCTTTCAGAGTAATATACTTCATAAAACTGTTACTCAAATAAAAAAAAAGATCTTTTTGGTTATTTGATTATAACCACCAAAGGCTTTTAAAGAGAGTACTAGGTGTCTCCACTGCCTAACTCCACTTGAAATCTGTATCAACTTTTATAAGTTCATGTGATCCATGTTACTTACTCACGGGCTGTAGAGAAATAAGATAAGCTGGGGGCCGAATGAGCAAAGTTCAATTTTTTGACCTTGTTGACTTTTTTTTGGAGATACATACTTTTTGGTGTGTTTTAAATAAGTCGAAAGTTTCTAAAACGTATTAATATGGACGGGGCCCTCGAGCTATTCAAGTAAATATTAGAGAATGTTTTAAATCCCTTTGGTGTACACGTGACTTCATTTTCAGAAAGGTGGACACAAGAACTAACTATCGTTATGTCCAAAATCCAAAAATAGTTGAGTTGAGCTTACATACACATTACATACTACGATTGGATTTTATTTGTCTAGTTCTATGATTAAAAACCAGCCATGCCCCAATTCTATTGTTTTATGTAGGTTTTGAAATCCAGTGCAAAACCTACATTCTTAAAGCCGGGGGCGGCTTTGATAATCAGCAGGGGAGAGCAGCGTTCCCAGCTTGAAGAGTCAGGGGTTACCAAAGTCTGTGTCCTATCAAGACTCGTGCAATGGACTTGGTTATAAACTCTAAACTCTGCTCTTGCCAGAACACCTAGCATCTCTTGAGCTTTTAATACGTGTGGGATATGACTTTACTCAGTTGCGCATGTACGTGACGTAAATCCGAAGACAAAGCGACGTAATTTTTCACAGCTTCAAAGCATTCCTTGTAGTTCATTACCAAGCTATTTAAGAGCTTCCAAGCATTCATATCATGAGCATCAAATACTCACGCTCCCACAAATCAAAAGAGGTGATGATTTCAAAATGTCTCCCATAAAAACAATGGAAATGGGGCGGGACTGGTTTTTAAACAACTTTAAAACCGCGTGCTCGGTCTCCATTGAAATTCAAGACCTCGGGCCTGCGGCCCTTGGTCTTGAATTTCAGTGGAAGACCTTGCACGTGGTTTTTAACCTATACTTAAGTTGACTATATACTTATGAACATTGTGGTTATGTAATATGCAATTTCACATGTGGGCGAAACGGTCTGTGGCCGAATAAGACCAGATATCACGTGGAAGTACTTCTTTCAAAATTTGGAATAAGATAACCTTTGAAAAGAATCAAGACTTATTTTGAGAGTTTTGAGCCTTAATAAACTAAACTGAATTACGACCAACTCGCCAACAGATCAACTCAATTTTATACATTGGCTAGTTGACTGCACACCTATAATCTAATTGTCAACGAAAAATGATTTCAAATTATCTACAACTGGTTTCAAAACTGGAATTGCAAGATGTAGGTGACATTTGGCATAACTTTAATCATAATTGTAGTCTCAAAGTAATGAGCACAAAAGGAACAACAACAACAACAAAACTAGGAATGTTTAAAGTTGAGATTCACTGTTCATACGCTACAAAAGTCTAAATGAAAGAAATTCCATTTGCTTGAGGAGAGGGAATACTCCAGGCTAGTAAAATCTGAAATGGTAAGTATGTCTTTCATTTCTTCCACCCTAATTTCAAATCACAGTTTAATCCATGTATCTTTGTGTCCATGCTCATCCGCAGAGACACAAAAAGTGCTTTAAAATCCTGTTGCAAAACAACTGATCTATCAGAAGTCATGATTAAAAGTTTACTCTCATTAAGTCTTCAATTTCACACTATTTTGACATAATCTTAGAACCCCAGCTAAGAATTTTTTTCCTGGGCTAAGCTCCTCTTGGAATATTTTAACATTATTTCTTGGTGCTGCAATGGAAGATCAGGATTTCTAAGGTTTCTTAAACTCCATTGAAATTAAGAAATTATCATTATCCTTCACAATGTGAGAATATCAATGTTATCATGACTACCCTCTTAACAATCACAATGCTCAAAATTAATGCTCACAAACTCGCAAAATGCTAGCTGTTTTTGGGAATTTGCGAGTGAAAAAAGATGCATTAGCAAACACTTTACCACCTTGCTAGTACAAAAAAAATCTCACTCGCAACACTTTGCTAGTGAACTAAAAAGTTAATTTCGAGCCCTGAATCAATAACTAATGGCCTTGGGTGTTTCTTTGATTCTGGATATTTCATCAGTATTTATATAATAAACAGAACCTTTAGGGGAGCTTTGAGTTACAGATTTTATCTTCCTGTGTTTAATATCTCTCAGTCAAAAATAAGATTTTGTATTTCCAATTTACTGTTTTTAGTTTTTGAATCATGCAAATTCAATCACAAAACAAAACAAGCATTACCTGGAAGACCAGGAAGTTTTTTGCCTTGACAAGGATGCCTAAACTCTCAAGCTTGCTGGTGTAAGCTTGAGGTGTTACAACTTTATCATCAATACGATACTCAGTTCCACTTCCAACAATCCTAAGGAAGAAATATAGATTGGTAATGCATGAGTGATGGGGTGGGATTATTATGACAACATTCATAGTATTCATTTATCAGACTAATCAAATAGCCAGAGATGTTTGAGGAATGTTACAGGGACTGCGGAGACTAGTATTGCTTGGGGGTGGGGGTGGTAGGCTTGTAAACTCCTCGCAATTTTTGTAAGGCCCATAAGGCATTGCGAGCATGAGAGACAGTGTGCGAGTGTTGTTTAAGAGAGTCTAGTTAGTGTGTGTACGAGTGCAAATAAAATCTCTAAAACCACGAAATCCTGCGTTCTTACAGTGGCGTCACGAGCGGGATCTTCAAAATAGATGTTTAGGAATCTACTTTTGGAATTACATTGTCATTGGAAGGCTCTCAAGAGAAAAAATCGACTTGTTAGTGGAAGCCAATCACACGTGGTCTCAGAAATTAGGAACAGGTCATCATCATTCTACTGATAAAACTGTCCGAAAACTCAACCGAAAACAGTAGCCCCAACGAAGAAAGGTCAAAAATGCTACCATGGGCAACAGTCATACATTAGACGACAGTTGGAAGCTCTAGCCATCAACAACCTTGATGATCTTATTGCAAAGGCAGAGATCTTTCATCACAAGAGATCAAGACCCAAAGAATTCAATATTTGTGAAGTCAAGGCAAAACCCTATCTCAATCTTGAGGGAGCAAGTTCAAATCGTAAGGCCTGGGTAAATCAACAATACAACCCGAAGTGAGCAAGGAGAGGTGAATGTTACCGCTGTGGGGGGGGCCAGGACACTATGCACGAGTGTGTCATAAACAAGATAAACCTACCACAGGAAACCCAGTGCAAGTAGTTGAGCCAGCCAAATCAGATGGATTTATGGATTACTTGAAAAGAATTATTGAGGGATATGAGAATCAAAGCACTACTGGAGCAATGCCTCAAGAAGGCAGTAGTCAAACACAAGGACAAGCTGGACCTTGAGAAAAGATAGTAGCCCCCATGACGGTTGAACATATGGAACCAAGGACTGAATTGACACATGATACACGTTGTTTGGAAGAGACACATGAAGTACAGATCCAGGATTTTGATGGTGGTGCACCCAGGATGGAAGTAAGTCTAGAGTCTAGCATTAGTAAGTCTGATATATGTAATAATGACATGGACAGTGAAAAGCCAGAGGGAACACTGTCTGTTGATGAGGGATTACATGGACCTTACAGTGCTAGAAGCTTACATATTGATGGGTTGAGCAAAGAGTCTGTTGACTATACAGAAGGGATTACTGAGAGTAATGACTGTGTGTCTAATGAAATCCTGGGGCCTTTGGTCACTCATCAGGGAGGAGGCTGCCCTCATTTCAATGTCACCTTAGAGACAAACACCAAAGTGCTGGCACCATTGGATTTGGGATCAGAGGCTACCATTGTAAACAAAGAGTTCTTTGAT
>WUAP02141678.1:0-26075 GCA_015163945.2 Stichodactyla helianthus | reverse complement strand
CTGGGGAGGGCGTGTTTTTATTTTTTATTTTTTTTTTTTATATTCGTCTGTGGTTGGGTTTTTTTTTTTTTTTTTTTTGTGGGTTTTAGGTGGGGGGGGGGGGGGGGGGGGGGGGGAGGCAGGTGACATTTTTATATACTAGGAAAATTTTAGTGATTCCCCTTGTTAAATAAGCAAAAAAAAATCATGTATCCCCCCCGGCTAAGCTTTAAGAGTATTACATAAAATTTTGCGGCCCCCCCCCCCCAAAAAAAAATTGAATTCCTTGCATTAACTGATAAGACAATTTTCAGATCCCCCCTGAATTTCACCTGCCCCCCCTGCCATACATTATGAACGCAGCCATATGAATATGAAGTGTTCCATTCCTTGTATTGATTTTGAAATGTGATCATCCGGGTGAGTGTAGTCTTGAGAAAGATTGCTGTTGGTGGCGACTGACGTTGCGACAACCTGAGCGAAAGTCATCTTCACAGTCTAGTCAGAGTACTCAGGTTGTTGAAACTTCACTCGTCACCAACGAAAGTCTTTCTCAAGACTACACCCACCCAGATGATCAAGTTTCACAATCAACTGTCCACTCCTGGTTTTAAACCATTTACTCTTATACTTGTTCCCTTGTATGTTACCAAGAATAGGACAACTCTGAAAACGTTGCATTTCTTTTTTTCTGGTTACCCATTTTAGGCGAGAAAAACTAGTTTGTATTTACTTATGCTGGTGAATTTCTGTTTAGACTGGCCTTGCTAGCGAGAAGGAATGTTGGCCATGTAAACCAGGGAAATTCTGTTCAGGCTATGGCAACAAAGAGTTTCCAAGTGCAACATCAGGGGACTGTGATGCGGGTTTCTTCTGTAAACTTGGCGTCAACACTCGCAGGCCAAACTCTAACTTCACTGGAATAGGTGGTGTTTGTCCCCAAGGCTCGTACTGCCCAAAAGGCTCACCAGAACCGATTGGGTGTCCCAATGGAACATTCTCGAATGTCTCACAACTAGAGGATGCTGAAAGTTGTACACCTTGTTCAGATGGTCATTATTGTGAGGAGTCAAATCTAACCAGTCCAACAGGTAGGTATCATGCAGATATTCAACGAGACCGATGACAAAAGACATTCTCTTGTAACAAGGTTTGATTCCATCTTTTTAAGGTAAATGTGCAGCAGGCTTTTATTGCAAAAGAGGATCCAATACAGCCAGACCAAGTGTTACTACATCAACTGGAGGACCTTGTACTGCTGGCCATTACTGTCCAGAAGGCACGTCTGTACCCAAGAAATGTCGTGCAGGAACGTATAATCCCAACATAGGAGAAGCCGAATGCTTCCCATGCATGCAGGGGTACTACTGTCCTGAAGGGGTTCAAACCTATGTTTCAACTCCGTGCCCTGAAGGACATTATTGTCCAAATGGGACGGCGTTTAGCACCCAATATCCCTGTCCTAAAGGATATTTCAATAATAGAACTAGAAGTACAAATTTAGGTAACTGTCTTCCATGTCCTGGTGGAATGTACTGCAATGCCTCTGGTCTGTCAGGTCCGACTGACGAGTGCGATGCTGGCTGGTTTTGTGTCAGGGCAGCATGGGAAAGTAGACCAAGAGACTATGACAATTTCACATCAGGAGATTGCTTATGTCCCTCCAATTCTACGGGAGGGGAATGTCAACCTGGATTTTACTGTCCCAGAGGCTCCCAGGAACCAAAGTCATGCACTGGTGGACATTACTGCGAAACTAAAGGGCTAAGTGCAGTGACTGGTAAATGTGATGCTGGGTGGTTCTGTACTAGTGGAGCCAAAACAAGCCGGCCAAGGGATGGGATTACTGGAAACGTTTGCCCTGAAGGAAATTATTGTGAAAACGGAACAACAGTACCCGAACCTTGTACAAGCGGAACTTATTCTAATACCACAGGCAATAAACGTCGGGAGGATTGTAAGCCTTGTATAAGTGGTTCCTTCTGCCGAGGACTGGAAAATACGAAACCAACAGGTCTTTGTGACCCTGGCTTCTACTGCCCAGTTGGTCAGGATAACCCAACTCCCTTCGACTGTACTCGAGGTCATTACTGCCCGCGGGGTAGTCCAGCACCAGTCAAGTGTAAATCTGGGACTTACCAGGATGAGGTTCAGAAAGCAGAATGCAAAGTGTGCCCTGCCGGATATTATTGTGATAGTACCAATGATCTTTCTTCTTATACTCCATACATTTGCCCTAAGGGCTATTACTGTCCAAATGGAACTGAATTCTCTACTCAGTATGGATGTCCCAATGGCACTTACGGTAACGACACAAAGTTTTACAGTGCAGACCAATGTATCAGCTGTCCCCCTGGCACCTACTGCTTAGGTAAAAACAATTTAACAGATCAAATAAATAAAATAAGTATATTACAACCATAATCCCCATGAGAGGGTCTTCTGTTAGGTTCGCTCCATACACACTAACAGTCCATTCAATATTTACAGTACACAACACTCAACTCACATTTTGATTTTTATGGAGGGAGGAAAACCGGACAAACCTGGAGAAAAAACGCTCGTGGCAAGGGAGAGAACAACACATCTAACAAGCTCGATTCACATGTTGCATCCACATTTCTAGAACTAGCGATCCAAACGTTGGATTTACAGCAGTGAGAGGCAATGCGGTAATCACACCCACATATTTTGAACTATGTGAATAATGATACATGTATTTTTATTGCCTTAACTCTCCCACAGGTTCACATTATGATTTTACTGGCTACTGTCATGCGGGATATCACTGTATTCTTGGTTCCTTCACACCAACTCCTACGGATGGCGTTAAGGGACGCGAATGTCCACCGGGTCAATTCTGTGTTAAGGGCACTAAGGCCCCTGAAAACTGTCCAGCTGGTACCTTTTCAAATGCAGTCAAGCTGAAGAGTTCTTTAGAGTGCACAAATTGCACGCCAGGGATGTTTTGTAACGATTCCGGGCTCACAGCACCAAGTGGTCCTTGTCATCCGCGGTACTACTGTTCAGGAAGGGCGGTACATCCAGAACCACAAGACGGTATCACGGGTGGTAATTGTACACCTGGACATTACTGCCCAGGACAAACGCCCAAACCTATCCCGTGTGAAGTAAGTATATACAACTAATCATAACCATAAAATTTGAATATTTTTGGTTACTCACGTTAAAGTTTTTCATAAAAATTTTTTTAGAAATTTTTAAAACTAGTTTTATTACTTCTTCAATTTAATGTGTTTTTACCCTATATCAAAAAGTTCTCTTCACTTCAAAGTCATTCCAATTTTCTTACTGGTAACTATTACATACTATTTAAGAAATGATACAATATGAAAAAAAGGAGCGATTATAGAGTACCCCACCACTATAGAAATTCATGTAGCGGCACTTTTTGAAAACGACGCAATATAGCGATAGATTCTATTGCTATTGAAGTTGAAGGGTACTCTATTATACTAAGTTGAAAGCGTTTCTTGTCCTGTTTGTGAAGCCTTTCGATCTCTTGTTGAGTACTGGCATGTAATGTATCTTTTGTAATGTAGGATGGAAGCTACATGAAAGACCCTCTAGCAGAAGCCTGTATACCATGCCCTGCTGGGTACTACTGCGTTAATGACAAGAGTTTAGATCCAGTACCTTGCCCTAATGGCTATTACTGTCCAGTTAGTACTGGGTTTAACTGGAAGTCATGTCCAAAAGGAACATACGATGACAGAGGAGGACTTGCCAATGTAACATGTACGTTTATTCTTGTAATAGTGGGTATACATTTTGTGACAAAAAGAATATCATGTCAGTTTTGTCAGTAAGGTAGAAAGCTTCATGTGCGAGCTAACTTTGTTTGGTTGAATCTTACAGCCTGTCGTCAGTGTGGCTCTGGCATGTACTGTGCCTACCCAAATGCCACCAAGGAAACAGGCATTTGTAGTGCTGGATACTACTGTCGTGAGGGTGCCGATACACCAACCCCTGGTACAGGTGCAACCGGAGATGCAGGACCCTGTCCGAAAGGACACTATTGTCGTAATCAAACAGGCGAACCTTCCAAGTGTCCAACCGGAACATATTCCAACGTGACTCACCTGACAGACTCTACGTTTTGCGAAGATTGTGGTTATGGGCATTACTGCGGGAAACCTGGTCTCTCAGACGTCTCTGGGAAATGTGACCCAGGATTTTACTGTTTAAGAGGGTCCAAGGCACCAAACCCTCCTAATGTAACAGAATCAGGAGGTCCATGTCCTGTTGGTCATTATTGCCCACGTGGAACTTCGTATCCATTGGGTTGTGAAGAGGGAACCTATAACGGCCGCACTGGACAATCAGCATGTCAGTCTTGTTGTGCAGGTTTTTACTGTCCATATAACTCAACATCCTGTATTATGGAATGTCCTAAAGGTCACTACTGCCCTAATGGAACTAGGAGTCCTTATCAGTACCCCTGCCCAAAGGGAACTTACAATAACTTTACTGGCATGCAAAGTATCAGGTATGAAGTAAAACTTTCTTTATGTTCGCACAAATATGTTATTAGATAATCTTGTGGGCAAATCTGTCATTTAATTCCATCATATCTGTCGTCACATTCCGTTGTTGTGTTGAGGAGTTTTTGTCATCAGTCATAAATTCCTGTTGTAATTCTTGGCACCAAGCATTAGAATTTTTTGCTATATCACAATGAAGAAGTGATACAAAAAAGGAACTCTGTTTAAGTACTGTTTTTGCGTATGTTGGTGTACTCAGTACTTTGCCTTTGGTGGTGTTTTCTCTGGATATATTTAGTGTTGTTGGCGGTGGTGATGGTTGGTGATAGCGCTATGGCTGCTGCTGCTGTTGTTTGTTTTGGTGGTGGTGGTAGAGGTGAAGGTGGAGGTGATGAGGCTGCTGCTGCTGCTGCTGTGTTATTGTTAGTAATGATTTTTGAGGTTTTTGTATAGGGTCTTAGAGATTATTTTAGTTATTTTCTGGGCTATTGTGAAGCATTAAAACTTATATATTTACTCATATAGCTCTTGTAAACCATGTCCTCCTGGCGAGTTCTGTGGCTCTGAGGGTCTCGATCTGTCATCAGGAAAATGCGCTGAAGGCTTTTATTGCATACGCGGGGCCTGGTCTGACAAGCCTACAGATATGGGAGTTGTTGGTTATCATAACAGCTCTAATATTTCACAGTGTTTCTGTCCTAACACTACCACTGGAGGAATGTGTCAGCCAGGGGAGTATTGCCCAGCTGGATCACACGAACCAATACCATGCACTCAGGGTAAGAAATTGTCAACATCCCACATGCCTGGATGGACCTTGTTGATAACTAAAATTAAAAATTCAGGACCGCCGCTCCTGGCGTCACGCCATACTAAGCAAGCCTCGCATGCGCAACAATAACTCATTAAACACAATTTGAACGTTGACTCTCTTGAAATGTACTTATATAGCACATTTACAACTTTCTCAATGTGCTTTACAATTACTTTTCAGTGGAGTACTTTACGGGCTGTATATTAAGGCACCAATGGCAGCCGCACAGCTTACAATCATGAGTAGATAATTAGTATTAGTATGTTATGCCTCCAATTGGGGTAGGCTGTTGAACTGGGAGGCAATCCCCTTGAGAATAAACTACTATAAAAATGCAAAGTAGAGCTAAATATAGAACGCACAATTTTTACTTCTTTTTCCTATTTATTTGCTTTTGATCAGGTTATTACTGTAATGCTTCTGCTTTGGCGAATGTCACTGGCCCATGCGATCCAGGTTTCTTCTGTTTACTCGGAGCCAAAGTTCCAAACCCTCGTGACAATAAGACAGGAAACGTCTGTCCAGTAGGACGGTATTGTGAAAGAGGAACCTACAGCCCAACACCATGCCCTGAGGGAACATTTTCAAACTCCACTGAGAATAAAAATGTATCGGATTGTAAACCATGTCGAGAGGGTTACTTCTGTGGTTCCAAAGGTCTTGATTCTCCCACAAGAGAGTGTGATGGTGGATATTACTGCCCACCAGGTCAATCCACAAGCAGGCCAACAAATTACAAATGCACTCCGGGTCACTACTGTCCACCAGGAAGTCCAGCACAGTTAGCCTGTCCTTCAGGGAGTTATCAGAATGAGTACATAGGAAGCTCTTGTAAAGAGTGCCCTGAAGGATACTACTGCGATGCCACTGTTATCAATGTTACGCATTGTGTCCATGGAGTTCAGCTTCCGTCGCCATGTGTTCCTGGACATTTTTGTCTGAATGGTACTAAGACAGCGAAACAATACCCATGCCCTGCAGGTGAGTCAGTATAATGGACCCTTCTCTAAAATGGCGGGTGCAAATTTGAACGAGATGAAATTAAAAAGTTCTACCAGTACTAGAAAGAACACCTTTAGTTTGGTAACCCCTCAAAGATTCATTTTATCAGGCGTTGTGTCGGCCGAGAAGTCTTAAGTTGATTATTTCATTGTTATTCCCCGGTGCCTCGATTCGGTTCTTATTGTGTGTAATTACTCAACCAAATATCGAAAGTTGTGCTACTGACAAATTTACTGACGTTTGTAAATCACGGGGATATGGCATATACTAATTTTTTTCCCTTGTAAATTATATTTTTCAAGGAACTTACTCCGGGAAGACACACCGTAAGAATGCTGGAGAGTGTAGTTTTTGTCCACCAGGGAAATTCTGTCAAAGCACTGGAAACGAAATATGGAGCGGAGAATGTGAAGCTGGGTTTATTTGTTATGGTAGTGCAAACACATCGACTCCAACTGATGGGATAACGGGAAGAGCTTGCCCAAAAGGGTATGGAAAGATCATTCTGAAAAATATATTTACATAAACTACGTAATCTTGGTCCTCCCCTACTTCATGTACCAAAGCAAAACCTGAAAGTGAATGGACTTTACTAAACAATATCCATAAAATATCCATAAAAAGGATCCCAGTTAAAAGAAGAAGAATGTCAGACCTTTTTCAGCAATTCCCAAAGCAGTTCAATTTGGAAAACAAAACAATAGAATTTGACTCCCCTGACAACCAAAGATTGAAAATATTTTGTTTTGTCCCCCAAATTGAACTGCTTTGGGAATTGCTGCAAGGGGTTTATTGCTAGAAGGGCAATGCTCTTCATGGCTTAAACTTATTTACTTTTTTAACCTGATTTATAGAAACTATTGCCCAAAAGGTACTAATGCAACCGTGCCGTGCAGTGCCGGTAGTTATGGACCAACAGAGCAGCTTGAATCTCAGTCTCAATGTAAACCCTGTAATGCAGGAAGTTTTTGCGACAGACCTGGTCTGGAAACCGTGTCTGGTAATTGTTCTGAAGGTTTCTACTGCCGTGGTAATGCATCTGTATCACAGCCACCTGATGATAACACAGGTATGAAATATCGAAATCACATTTTTGTCACATTTTAGAGCGCATTTTTAAAGTATCTAACATGGAATTGTGCTGAACTTTTCTGTCGTGCATGAGAATTGATATCATCTCCAATTAAAGCCCCTTCCTATGATACAATTTTGTTAGCAGCACGAACAAAAGGAAGGGAAAAAGAGATATTCATACTTTCTTTCATTCACTTCAATTCTTTCCTCTACTGAAACAGCTGGTCTTGGGTTATTTTCGTTCATAATATTACATTTTTCTTTGTATAGGTGGTAGATGCTGGATTGGCCATTATTGTCCGTCAGGTAGTCCTATTCCTCGTCCATGTGCACCAGGATCCTTCATGAATCATACCACATCTTCAAAGTGTTACACTTGTCCCGCGGGACATTACTGTGTGGATGGCATTAACCCTATACCCTGTCCGGAAGGTATACGTTAGCTTAACATTACTCTTGTCTACTATCAGTGAAATACCTAAGTAAATGGTTGATGCCTCAGGCACTTGATGCTCAAAAAAGTCTTGAAGAAAGTGGAAAGACAGTTATGAACGGGAAGGGAGGAGAGATTTTAACACCATTTATGACTTGCTTTCGATTACTATATCCCTCGCGCTCATCATCTCATATTTTGATCATTTTGATTATACAGCTCCTTGGAGCTTCTTCTCTATTTACAGATCTCCGTAGCTGACCTTTATGCAGGGTTAAATCCCAGGAATATTATAAAAACTAACTCAGATTCGCTTTGTAATAGGTTGGTATTGCCCGACTGGAACTGGTTACAACTGGAAACCATGTCCTCGTGGGACATACAGCCCAGTGCGGTACATTTATGAAGAAAGTCAGTGTCGTCCATGCGATCCCGGTTACTACTGTGACAGCATCAATGCAACGTCTCCAGCAGGACAGTGTGCTGATGGCTTCTTCTGTCGAAATGGATCAGACTCAAGATTGCCCATGGGTGGGCACAGAGGTGATGCTGGAATATGTCCAGTCGGTTATTATTGCCCTGGTGGCGATGCACTTTCTCCCATAGCTTGTCCTGAAGGCTACTACAACAACCAAACAGCACGCTCCAAAAGTAACGAGTGTCGCCCTTGCCCTGGTGGATGGTACTGTGAAAGACCAGGATTGGAGTGGCCAAATGGTCAGTGTGACCCTGGCTTTTATTGCATAAGCAAAGCTACGATTCGTAACTCAAACAATGTTACCGCTTCTGGAGGTCCTTGTCCACCTGGATATTATTGTCCGGTTGGATCTGCTTCACCTCGAGCTTGTCCTGGAGGTCAATATAACTCGCTTTGGAAGAAAAGTCACTGTTACGTTTGCCCCGAAGGGCATTTCTGTCCAAACGCGTCTTCTAACTACACTGAATGTTATGAAGGATTCTACTGCCCGAATGGCTCTGGCAGTCCCATTCCGTGTCCCAAAGGCACATACAAGAACTACACAATGGGTCATGAAATAAATGACTGTAAAATGTGTCCACCAGGGATGTACTGTCCATTTAATGCTATGCCACGTCCGTCTGGCAAATGCTCCCCTGGTTGGTATTGCAGCGGAGGTTCATGGGAAAAGCAGCCATTGAATACAGGAGATATAGCCAATGGCACATCAGTGTGTCCTATGATTGGGAGTATAGGTAGTTACTGCAAAAAAGGGTCTTTCTGTCCCGAAGGTTCTGCTAAACCGCGACCATGCACACCTGGGTATTACTGTGACCGAGATTATCTTTATGAGGAGGCTGGTTTATGTACGGCTGGCTATTACTGCAACGGAAGTACAGTGCACCGAAATCCTATCAATAAGTCTAACGGGGATCGCTGTCCAAAAGGACACTACTGTCCAACAGGCAGTTCTTATCCATTAGCCTGTGAGCCAGGAACATATGCCGATAAAGAGTACAACCAATTCAAAAACAATTGCTTGCCTTGTATACCAGGAATGTACTGTCCTCAATATGGTTTGCATTATCCAAAAGGAAACTGTAGTGAAGGTTTCTTTTGCCCTGCTGGGCAAACAGAAATAAGTCCACCGGACAAGGAATGTCAACCAGGTCATTATTGTCCGGAAGGTAGTGGTCAACAAAATCCTTGTTTGGCGGGAGAGTACCAACCATACAAAAAACAAAGACAATGTATACAGTGCCCCGCCGGAAGTTATTGTGATCCAAATGAAGCTCGAATGAACTCATCCAGTGGTGCTAACAGCTCATCTCATGGCGTCATTGCTCCTACTGATTGCCCTGTAGGGTTTTACTGTCCAAATGGAACTCAATCAGCCAGACAATTTCCATGTCCTGTTGGGACATTTGGAAACAGTACGAAACTTTCTTCAATCGATGAGTGTACGCCTTGTACTAGAGGTCACTATTGTGCAACGGCAGGTAAGAAATTCTCACCAACGGGTCTGTGTCATGAAGGATACTACTGTGTTGAAAGAGCAAGTGATCCCAATCCAAACGATACGGTGACAGGAGGGCCTTGTATGCCTGGATTCTACTGCGAGTCTGGATCTTATAAACCAGAGCCTTGTTCACCTGGAACGTTTGGGCCACGCTACAGACTAACCAAGTCTTCAGAGTGTATTGATTGCTATGGAGGTCAGTATTGTGCATCCTATGGATTATCGGCGCCCAACGGATCATGTGATGCTGGATATTTCTGTTCTGGTCGAGCTATCCGGCCAAACCCTGTGTCCAAGTCGTACGGAGATGTGTGTCCCACTGGCCGTTTTTGCCCAAGAGGCACAACAACGCCTTTTAAATGTCCCCCAGGTACATTCAATAATAAAACAAGAGCAACGATTGCAACAGACTGTACTCCTTGCCCACCAGGAGAATATTGTCAAGGTTATGGACGCGAGTATCCTAATGGAAAATGCGATGCAGGATGGTATTGTAAAAGAGCAGCATACTCCCCCCGTCCATTGCCCAATGTTAACGATGCTTACAATAATTCCAATCTCTTTACCTGCCCCATCTATTCTGTTAATTTTACCGGCGGGATTTGCCCTAAAGGATATTATTGTCCCGCGGGTTCCTCGCAACCACGACCTTGTGATGCAGGAAAATTCTGCTCTCGAGATGAGCTACCATCACCCTCAGGAGATTGTTATGCTGGGTTCTACTGCAAAGGTAGTGACACGGTACCAAATCCAGTCAACTGCTCTGCAGGACATTACTGCGTCGTTGGCACTCCCATTGAAGAACCTTGCCCAGCTGGAACATTTTCTCCCAACACTGGAAACCAAAAGAGAGAGAACTGTCAAAACTGCACTGCTGGATTCTATTGTCCTTTGCCTGCTGCAACATCTGTTATATTTCAATGTCTACAAGGTTATTACTGTCCTAGTGGCTCCATAAACAACGCAACAGAAATATGTCCCGAGGGATATGAGTGCCCTACAGGTAGCCCGCAGCCGTTTAAGTGTGAACCTGGGTTTTATCAAGATCAAAAAGGGCGATGGACGTGTAAAGCTTGCAGTCCTGGTTTCTACTGTGATCCAACGGCTCTATCTACTGGCGTTATCAACCCTGTCAAATGTTCCGCTGGAAATTACTGTCCTCGTCAGACCGCCTCAGAAAGAGAACACCAATGCCCTCCGGGTACTTATAGTAACGAGACTGGTTTGGAAAAAATCGAGCAGTGTCGACCATGCCCTCCTAGATATTACTGTGGAGCTCCAGGACTTGTAAAGCCATCAGGTCTTTGTAACGAAGGTTCGTAGAAAACACCTGTTTCATATTACAAAGTACTTATAACATCATACGTGTAATGAATTTGACAAATTTTCTATCGAGTTCTCTGAAGAAATTTTTAATCATAAATCCAATATTTGTTCAATGACCCATTATACCCCGATGATAGACATTGAAGCAGATTTCGTATGACTGTGGAAAGCCCGCGACACGATTGGTACTGTTAGCATGCCTTGCCGCGACCGTGATGTTTTCTAGAATTTTGAAGTTCCTTGCCGTGCCTTGACTGTGTCACGACCGTGTTACGACCGTGTTCGTGCCGCAAGCCTTTCACAGTCATACGAAATTTGCTCTAAGTCCGAAAGATCGATCTCTATTAAAAATCTCACTTTTTTTTTTTTTTTTTTTTTTTAATTATTTCAACTATCTTCTTAAAGGTTTTTATTGCCGTCTTAATGCCTCCTCGCCCACACCAACTGATGGAGTAACCGGAAATGTTTGCCCTCTTGGACGTTACTGTATCAGAGGCTCTTCAGAAGGAACTGGATGTCCATCAGGTAACGTAGTATAGTCGTATATAAATGCAAAAAACATCCAATATGTCATCCAATATGTTCTCCAGCTGAAGCAATCATTGTAACAGAGCGAGGCTCCAACCCAAGAGAGCCCAAAAATCGAAATAAAATTTGGGAATTGAATTTATTTGGAGGTAGGAAAACAAGAAGTATCCCGGAGAGGAACCCGCGAAGCTCAGGAGAGAAAAACAAACATGTCCACCTACATGCGATGATGGTTCCAGGCATCGAACCTTTGACCCACAAAGATGTAAGATTATCGAATGTTCAGGTTCACCCTTTCAGTGAAGGCCCATTGATTTTCCGGGTTTAATTCGTGAAAAATCGGGATTCTATTGGTGATGGATAGGGTCAATAATATTCATGCGTATTTTCTAGGTACGTTTGCCAATCGCACGGGTCTCAAGAACGACTCAGAATGTCTACCTTGCAGTGCCGGATTTTATTGTACCTCCCCTACAGTTGTTCCAAATAAGAAATGTTCAAAAGGATACTGGTGTATACAAGGTTCAACTGAACCCTCCCCTATTAACAAACCGTACGGTACTGATTGTCCAAACGGAAGCTACTGCCCAGAGGGCACACCCATCCCTGTCCCTTGCCCCAAAGGATCTTACAATCCTTATCGTGGAAAAGAGGAGGAGGACGATTGCGTACCTTGTGATCCTGGAAAGTACTGTGAGACTACCGGACTGACAAGCGTCACTAACGACTGCGACAAGGGATATTACTGCACAATAAATGCAAGCAGAAGCAATCCAACTGATGAGCTAACAGGGAATGTATGTCCAAGGGGGCATTACTGTGAAGTCGGGTCTCCGGCACCGGTTCCATGCCGTAATGGAACTTACATGAATCACACAGGTAAAAGAAATCATTGATATAAGTGATACAGCGGTTTTCGTATAAGTGGTTAACCATAAGGCAAATTCGTACCTGTACCGTACTTGCAGTTATTGTAACTACGCGATGTGATTGGATGATTCATGCGAAACCAATGGAAAGCTTTTTCAGTGCTGCACACTGTACCGTGTACGTGTTGCAAGTCCAGTACCGTGCGTTTTCGACTCCTACGAAAAACCACTCTATTTTAAACTACCTCAATAAAAAGAAGTTCCATTCAAGATTGTTTTCTTTCTTTGTCTTCAGGAGGACACAAGTGCTATATTTGTCCAGCTGGTTATCAGTGCATACGAGGCGTACTTCCCGACCCCTGTCCTATTGGCTTTTATTGTCCTGTGGGTACTGGATACGATACCGTACCATGTCCTGTTGGTAAATTTGGTAACGCGACTGGTCTAAAGGAAGAAAGTGACTGCTCACCGTGTTCTGGAGGAAGCTACTGTCAAGTACCTGGAAAGTCTAGAGTCACTGCTAAATGTGCAAAAGGTGGGTGATTACGAATGATGGCATGCGCTTTTTATGGTGGACACCATGGTCGCCAAAATGAAGCCCATAAAATACAATTGAGTTATCTAATTATTCATAGATCCACTCCAACAATAGCTCCACCAATCAGAGCTTCACAGTTTTCCCAAAGGAATATGGCAGGTCCCACAAACAAACATTAGAAGTCCCTCGATTTCAGGGAGATGTTTAGCTTTTATTGCCGATTCTTCCAATGTATTTTTACTATACATATTTCCCATTTAAACCATATATAATTTTTAGCAATCAACATTTGTTTTGGTGCCTTAACCCGATAAAATGTTTTGGCTTGGCGGATGTAGCAACAGTAACTATGGAGCAGTGGAACGAACTATGAATTAGACCGCTCACTCTCATGAGTCAATTACTTCCTAATTCATCTCAATAACATGAACTTAAAAATGATGTTTTTCACTTTCCGTGTTAGGATACTATTGCACGTCTGGCGTCAATGTAAGTCAACCGAACGGTACTCACACTGGAATCGGTGGAATCTGTCCTGTCGGTCATGAGTGCCCTGAAGGAAGTGTCATCCCATCACCCTGTAAAAGTGGTTATTTTGCTCCGAAGACGCAGATGTCTGCTTGTGATGCATGTCCAGCAGGTGTGTTGATTGTATTATATTATAACATAGCTACAGTACAACGCGCGTTTTAATTGGTTTAATACGTATGCGCAAGTTTGTACCAATAGCTTAATGGATGCCCGCTGTGTGTTGGCTGTTTCTTAATACGTATCAGTTAATTGCATTTCATGATGACAATGCTGCTGCTGCTGCTACTGCTGATGATGACGATGATGCTGCTGCTGCTGCTGCTGCTGCTGATGATGATGATGACAATGATGCTGCTGTTGCTGCTGCTGCTGATCATGACGATGATGATGATGATGATGACAATGATGATGATGCTGATGATGATGATGCTTTTGATACTGTTAATAATGAAGACGGTGCTAATGATGATGATAACAACGATGATGATATTGATAATGTTGTTGTCATACAAAGAAGAGCAGACATGTTAATAACAGGATTTGTTTAGTATTTCCATCAATATTGTCATCATTTCCCAAAGTAAGTAACACAAGTTGTTTGTTCTCGTAGGTTTCTATTGTACTGGAAGAACAACCAACCAATTACCATGCCCAATCGGCCATTATTGTCTTGAAGGTACTTCTACCGCCAAGCAGTATCCTTGTAGGCCAGGTACATACAATAACCTCACACAGCAACCCTCAGAGGATTCCTGTGAGTCCTGTCCTCCTGGGTTGTACTGCGAGGGATACGCAAGAAGTGAGCCAAACGGTGAATGCGCAGAAGGATTTTATTGTTCTGGTGGTTCCTGGTCAAGAAAGCCAGGAGATATCGGCACTGCAAACTACGATAATGCTACGAGTCCTTCTGATACGTGCTACAGGAACTTCGAGTGTGTTTGTCCAGCCTGGAACAAGACAACAGGTATGGCTGTCTTATCAACTAAAAATGTTACTTTACAAAAGTAAATTTGGTTTAATTGCGATATATGATTTAAATCAATTTTGCTTTTTGTTGGATACCGAAAATGAAAATGCGTGAAATCATGAATTGTGTTTTGTAACGCGACATCAGACACGTTAAAGTGAAATAGCGCGCTCAACGTGGGTTCACACTCGTTTGGTGAAGAGACAAATACGCATAGACAAAAATAATCATTTTTATAAATGATAACGTGTAGTCAAGCGACAGTCAAAATGGGAAGATAAAATGGCAAACGTGGCGTGACTCTTTAATTGGTATAAATAAAATCGTCACACTTCCAACGATGTCTAGGAGTTTTTGTGTATTGCTCCGAGATTTCCTACTAAGATGGTACCATACATAGTGTGTTGATAATAGTTCAAACGAAACTCAAAAAAGTACATTCTTCTTAGAGCAACATCAAAAGAATAACATGATTTACTTATGTTTTTCTGTAGGGGATATTTGCCCTTCTGGTTATTTTTGTCCCATTGGTTCCAAACGTCCAAAGCCCTGCACACCGGGATATTACTGTGCACATGCTGGATTGTCATCACCAACAGCCAAGTGCAGCGCTGGGTTCTATTGTAATGATAGTTCTACTACACCAAACCAGGCAAAATGTCCACCTGGGTATTATTGCCCTAATGGCACAGGTGTTCCATTTGCTTGTCCTAGTGGCAAGTTTTCAAGAACGTACGGCAACGTGAAACTCGAGGATTGTAGGAACTGCACAGCAGGGAAGTTTTGCGCAGGAACTGGTCTTGATGAACCCACAGGTGATTGTGCTGCGGGCTATTATTGCCCGGGTGGTCAAGCCACGTCCACGCCTTCAGGGTTGGAATGTACCCTTGGACATTATTGCCCCAATGGAAGTGCTTCTCCACGTCGATGTGAGAGTGGCACATACCAGAACGAACCACGGCAAAAAGATTGTAAGACATGCCCTGCTAGATTCTACTGCAACAGCACCTTCTCTGCCGTCATAAACCCAGTACTATGTGAAACAGGTCATTATTGTCCAGATGGAACTGCTGACTACAGAGATCATCCATGTCCTGAACGTAAGTGTTTCAAAGTATTTGAGAATACTGTCTACTTTAGGTGAATGCCTACTATTGGACAAATCCATGACAAAGTTTTTGAATCACAAGATTTTAAACTGAAATTATAATTCTGATTTCAAATCTGAAAAGAAAAAAGGGGTGTCCCGAAGTGGTTTTCGAGATATCCGCGATTTAATGCATGCGTACCAACAAGATTTTGAAGGAAAAGAAGCGACAACTACCATTCCAAGAAAAAATTCATAGCGCGAACGGTATTGAAGGTTTTATTAGAGCTTACATTCTCACTGCCTGTGCGTCATAGTAATGTTTTTAGAATTTTAATCTGTCGCAGTACTATATATTTTTGTTTGTTTTTCAGGATTTTTCAGTGGAAATCGAGGGCTGATGCACGCCGATAACTGTACCATCTGCACGGCTGGATCATATTGTAGAAGCCCAGGTCTTACTACACCCAGTGGTCCCTGCTGGGGTGGATTCTATTGTAGAGAGGGTTCTCTCTTACCAAATCCCGAAGACGATCGACTCGCCTCTACCCATCGGCCACATCAATTTTTTCATTTTGAATACTTGAATGACGCATGTCCTCCTGGGCATTACTGCGTGAATGGAAGTAAGGTACCTGAACCGTGCCCTCCTGGATTTTACCACAACACTGGGCGCATTGCATCAAGAGCTGAATGCTTGCCTTGTCCAATAGGAAAATACTGTCCGAATATTACAATATCGGGTGGTGTTGCTCCCGATTGTAGCGCAGGGTATGTGTGTACCGGAGGCTCAAGTAAGCCTGAGCCTGATACTCCGAGTATGGGCTACCAATGCCCACCTGGGTTTTACTGCCCGTCAGGTGAGTAATTAAAAGGATCTGTAATTACAGAACAGAACTTGAGGCTACATCTGGCAAAGTCCTTATTCCCCATTTCATGAAAACGGTAAAATCTGGTTGCATTTGCAAACTTCCTTTCATTAAGAAAAGTCCATTTACTTTACCTTTCTTTGAAACTTCTAATAATCCTGTGACATTACCTTTTATCCATCTGTAGGAACAAACGCTCCTCTCAGCTGCCTACCAGGATCCTACCAACCTAATTCTGGCCAAGGAAAGTGCACAAAGTGTAGTCCAGGCAGTATGTGTCCATACCAAAATATGACCCAGGTTGTACCCTGCAAAGCTGGATACTACTGCCCCGATGGAACACCCAAACCGTGTCCATTAGGAACCTATGGAAATAAAACTGGCCTTAATAACATCGACTTATGTACTGACTGCCCTGCTGGGAAGTTTTGTTCTGAGGCGGGAAGTACAAGACCGAAGGGTGATTGTGCAAAGGGGTATTTCTGTGAAGGCGGTGCCAATTCTTCGACTCCAGGTCCGACTCCAAAGTACCCCAAAAATGGACTTTGTCCAGAAGGGCACTATTGCGTAGAAGGTACCCAAGCACCTCAGCAGTGTCTTCCAGGAACATTTCGTAACACTACTGGAGCGGAATCATTAGATCATTGTCTTGACTGCCGCCCTGGCTGGTACTGTGCTGGCTACGGCAACAGTAAGCCGACAGCGGAATGCACGCCAGGGTATTACTGTCCAGAGTTCTCAAGAGCCAATGTGTCAAGACCAACTGGATATATTTGTCCAAAAAATCACAAGTGTCCACAAGGAACTGCCGATCCCATAAAGTGCAAGCCAGGTTAGCATTGTGATCAACTCTGGTTTAAAATTACATTGATAGATTTTGTTGAAATGATCACAAAACAATGATTTCAGGTCGAGGTTGGAGTAGATAAAATGTAGTAAAGATAACTTTTCCCCTACTTTCTTAGCCTGAGAAAACAGACGTCGTTTTCGCTTCCCCATTCTCACGCGGGAGGATGAATACGCGAAAAGTGGATCCGGTTTCTCAGGCTACTCCTTCCTCAACTTGAAAAAATTCTTTCGTGGTCCATTTTTAATTCGAAATTGCTTTTTCTAACATGTGTTATCAACTCTATTGTGTTCAGGCTCAAACCAAGATTCACCAGGTCAATCTACATGCGATCTATGTCCACAAGGTAATTACTGTCAACCAACACCCATAAGATGCCCAAGTTATCACTACTGTCCAGCTGGCGTCACTGTACCAATACCTTGCCCAAATGGAACGTTCACATACGATAACATGACCGGTCTGGCAAACGCCTCGCAGTGTCTTCCCTGCATTACAGGACACTATTGTCGTATCGGACAGATAATTAACACATGTGCTGGAGGCTTTTACTGTAAGAGTGGAAGCCCAGATCCTCACCCAGATGGCTATGGTCCGCCAGTCGTGGCAGGTCCGTGTCCGATGGGTTACTTCTGTCCTAATGGTACTAAGGCTCCGATACCGTGTCCAGATAATACAATGAAGAATTACACGGGAGGTGCTGGGACTGTTTGGGATTGTCTCACGTGTCCTGCTGGCCGATACTGCGTTAACGGTAAGTTAAACAGAATGTTTCTCGATAGACTGAAAATATACAGCACGATGTTCAGGACTTTGAAACGAAAAACCTGTTCAAACGTTTGTTTCAAGTACGATCACTGTTCAACAACACATCATTTGGAGGTGTTTCTACCAAATTGTGGTCACAGACCGGTTCTGATAAGAACGGATTTCGTATGAGTGAGAAACACTACGACAAATTCATAGCTGTATCGTAGCAGTACCGTACTTGCGCGTGACCATAACTACGCATTGTGATTGGATAATTCGCATGAAAACAATGGGAAGCCATACTACACCGTGTACGTGCTGTCAGTACCGTACCATTCCCACTCATGTGAAATCTGCTCTAAGAAGCCGGACTGTAGACAGTATTTAACCGTAATCCTAACTACGCGTTGTGACTGGATGTGGCGTTTTTTTTATGTCGTGTTTTATTTTGTCACGACAGGATCAGCAAATGGAGTCCCTTGTCCTGCTGGTCATTACTGTGAGATAGGAACGTATCCAAAGACATGCCCAATTCATCGCTATCGAGATATTACAGGCGGTAAAAACTTAAACGATTGTTTCGAATGCCCTGCTGGATATTGGTGTAACGTGACGGGAATGAACAATTACAACAACAGCAGATGTCCCCTCGGTTATTACTGCCTTAAAGCCCAGAAACCGACCATTTGCCCAGCTGGACGTCGTCGAGAAATTCCTGGCGCAAGAAATGCAACGGATTGTGGTCTCTGTCCCGGAGGACACTACTGTCCAGAAAACAGGACGAACATAGAAGGTATTATTTGTCGAGAAAGATATTATTGTCCTCCTGGGTCTGCCTACGAAAGATTGTGCCCTCCTGGAAGATACTGCAAGAGAAAAACATCGATACCTAATATGTGTGAAGGTATGTGTAAATGTGTAATCTTGAGCAAATTTATAGATAGGTTAATAGAGAGCTTAAGCACTAGGCGTTTTTGTCAACACGGACGTCAGAATACCGAGGAAGGAAGGGTCGAGAACGCCGTTTTTGGCGCAAATTTCGTGGTTTAAGCCGACGCGTGCGCGCAGCACGGACGTGTGACGCCTGTTAGTTCTGTTTGTTTACAATTTACAAAAGACATTTTTTTTGCTATTTTGACGATCTAAAATGAAAAGTTATCAAGTTTAAAACAATATTCTTTGTGTAAAATTATACACAATAGAAAAATTCGGAATACAGACAAGAAAAGGAAAGGAAACGGCGACTTACCTCTTTCACGTTTTACACTTTCAACACGGACGGGAAAGCTATAGTTTTCAGGTCAGTGACCTGACGTTACGGACGTCATGACGTCAGGAATCCTGTAAATTCACTTCCGTTTGCCGTCCGTGACTCAAAAACGCCTGGTGCTTAAGCTCTCTAATATGGGAAGCGTGTGCGCTATTAATGGGCTGCCTTTCACGCTGGGGTCACAGGCTCAATCCCTGGACCTGCTATCGCATGCGAGTAGAGTTGTTTGTTGGTTTTCTTCTGTGCATTGAGGTACGCTTTGATATTTATCCAAAGACGCAAATGACCACGCAAAAGAGAAAAACCGCTCTCTGTAGATCCACCAATTTCTAGCAGCGGCTTGCTCCTTTCAACTTGACCTTTCTTTCGTTTTACATTTTGTCATAGCCTTGTTCATATTGTCATCATTATAATACTTCTCTTAATGTGTCATAGGTGGTTATTATTGTGAGGAGGGAACGTCTTCGCAAGTGGCTTGTGATTATCCGTACCACTGTCCAGAGGGGTCGTCGTTTAAAAAACTATGTAAGCTGGGCTACCTTGCCTTGGCAAAAAACAAACTTCGTGTTAACCACACCCAGGTGTGCCAAATCTGTCCAGCCGGTACATATGGTAATGAGGAACAACGACGAAACTGTACAATATGTCCACTAGGATATTTCTGCCCGGCGGGAACTATCGGACCTCACCAAAACCCCTGCCCTAAGGGATACTACTGCCCGGCAGGGAGCGGGGACAAGTACCCCTGTCCTGCTGGTAGCTATGGCAACCGCTCACTAGCGACAAGTCCATCAGACTGCTATCTGTGTCCAAATAACACCTTCAATAACATCGCTGGAAGAACAGCGTGCAGGCCTTGTGGAAGCAGTTCCACTGCAGGAAAGGGACAAGCTAAGTGTACTTGTATTGGTATTAACCGGGCGTTCCAGATATCCGATGGTTCTTGTCAGTGTTTGTCGGGTTACGTCTATTATGATGAAGCCGACCTGCAAAAGAAAGAAGGCAATAGCGACAATGATTGTCAACCAGAGGTAAATTTTATTTCTTGCGTTAAATCCCAGTGAGCTCTAAGGTTATTGAAACCTTCCTCTCTTTTCTTCACTCTCATCGTTTCTTCCCATTCCTTTCTTTGTTATACCATCCTAGGCACTCTCCATTATTTAAGGTTGCTGCCTTTTTCTCTTTTCGATTCCTTCCTCTTTCGCTTTCTTTCCCTTAATTTCCCTACTTCTTTCCTTCAATTTATTAAGTCCGTGCTTTTTTCTCTTGATCAAATTAGGTTGACACGCGATGTGGCAATGGAGAGTACCGCGAAGCAGCGACGAGATCGTGCAAAACTCTGGAAGTCTTGCAGAAAGAGTGCGTAGACGTCACATGCAATGGACCAGGCGAATTCAAACAAGGGTATGGCAAATGTGTTTGTAACTACAATCCCATTGAATGTGACTTACAGTGCGAGGCCACAAGACCCAGGTATACTGTCCGAAGAAATGATTTGGGCAAGCTGGAAATGGTGGCGTCAAACGGCACCTTCTCGACCACTCAAATAATCACTGGAGAACTTGGCGTCAGTGATTTTGATCGTACTGATCACTCTATGGAAATAATCTCGTACGGGTTAGACAGTATTGTGGGATATATCCCTCGGGATTTCGCCCAAGCAAACGAAATTCTAACCTCCACCCCCGTTATCAATACTACTCAAGCACCCACTGTGTCTGCGCGGCGTAGACGGAGGGCCGTCACGCCTGTCAGTAACGACACCACGACAAGCAGTGACGCAAGTCAAACTGTTAAAAATCCCATGTTCTGTTTTCTCATTGGACAAGCCTTGGCCTTCAAAATTCAAATCATCGAACAGAATCGAACTCTAAGTCATTATCCGCGATATCGAAAAAACCACCTATTTAACAAGAATCCTTCCTTCGACTATGGCAACTTCCGCCAGCTTCATTCCGTAATCACCGAGACAAACAAGACCTTGTACATGTTTGTCCACGTGTTTGAGGAGCCGGGAACGTTTGTGTTTTATGATAACGCTGTGCCGTCGAGAGAGACTGTTGTGTCTGTTATGAAGCTGGGCGAGAAGTGTCCTTTCAATAGAAGCATAGAGTCGACAAACGAGAGAAGTTTTGATCTACTTGGAGTTAAAAAAGCTGAGGTAAGCCCTAGAATAACCAGGAACAATTTGGAATGATAATATAATGCATTAGTCAACGTAAACCCCCACCAAGCAGGGACGGAACGGCAGATTCATAGCGGCAAACCGTACCATAGCCATACCCTACGCGTCACCTTCTGCGGTCTGGGATTGGACGAGTAGATAAAGGGAAGCCATTTCAGTGTTATTGTATCCCGTATCGTTACGTGTGTAAAACAGTGACATAGTTTTCCTAAGCATGCGTCGTTCTAAATAAGAAACCCAAATATGCTTGTATGATTGCGAAACAGTGCTTTCATGTCGAGGCTGGAGTAGACAAAATGTACACACCTACTCAAACCTCGACTTGAAACCATTGTTTCATGGTCTTCCAAGCAAATTCGGGGATTGTCTATCAACAAATTAACTAGAAATGACACGGGTAGTCTGAGAATTATCCGTTCTAACAATCGTTTTAATAGTATTTTTTTTACTGTATTTCCTCCCCCAGCCTCGGAATCTGGAACCAAACTGGAAAGTGATTTACGGCATGACAGTGTTCATGTTCATCTGTATTATCATGTTAATTATCGCCATTTTCATTTGGAGGCCAAAAAGTTTTGGGAAATACCCCATTGCGTCACTGAGACCAAAGTACAAAGCCTTGGGTGCACCAATCCCTGTCGTTCCCATACCAGGAATCGACGACAATCCCGAAGAACTTGGGCCACGAGGAGTTGCCGAGGGAGCGCCATCATCCTACGAGAGTTACAATGTGAGGTTCGAGCTGGAAAATTTCAGTGTGAGAACGCTGTACGACAAGCTGGAAGATCAGACACTCCACATGAGTTCGCAGCTGTCCAGACATCAAGCTGATCTGAAGGGATTCTTTGATCGCATTATGCAACAGACAGACAAACTCAAAGGAATGCTGGACAATCTGGATGTGTCTGCTCTGATTAAAGTGAGTGAGACGGTCTTTTTGGTCCACTATTGAGTATAGAGCAGGGGTGCTTTCCATTTACCTGGAAAAACCGGAAATTCCGGTTGGAAAAACAAATGGCATCTGTCATTTAGATTGGAAAGTTCCGGAAAACTCGGTCTGCCGATCGAGGTAATCCACTTTTCCCGCTCTTTCCGGTTCTTCCGTTAGACGCGTGTATCATGTGTGTTTTCCCGCTCTTTTTGGTTGGAAGACGCGCGTACCATTTGTCGTTGTTTTTAGCAAATGAATTTCCAACCACATGGATTGGTTTAAATGGAAAGCACCCCAGATTTTGTATGACTGTGAAAAGTTCGCCGCATGCACATGGCGCAGACGTGGTCAAGGCACGGCAAGTCACGTCAAAATTCTATAAAACATCACGGTCGCGGCAAGGCACGCTTATGGCACCGATCGTGCCGCGAGCTTTTCACAATCATAGAAAATCTGCTCTAATAGTGATATTGTTCAATTTTTAAGGCCACACGGGAACAGGAACGTACTGGCGGTGGTGATAGACAAGGCGATGTGACACGCGAAAGCCATCAGCAGGCTCACCCCTCTTCTGAGAAGCCGACCCACAAAGGCGCTATGACGGCTGGAGGACAGGTTCGCGAACAGGACCTCATGGCGAGTCTGCAAACTCTCCTTGAGAGAGTAGAAAAAGGAAACTTTGGTCAGTAGGAATGTCATTGTTTGCTTGGTTTTTTTTTTGTTTTTTTTCCATCAAATTTCCTGATTTTGCGACGTTATTTTTCCTTTTCGGACCTGTTCCTTGCGATCGAAACTTTTCATCAAAGTTTTACTTTGTTATTTTCAAAGTCCATAGTACTCGATTTTAGCTATTTATCATTTGCTCAGCGACAGATAAAATATTTTCGAAGTTTATTTTTTATATGTCATATTTCAGGTCAGCCTTATATTGTTGGTATGCCTGCAGAAGGGGCTGTACAGCAACCTGGAATAGTCCAAACTGTGCCATCTCAGTATCCAACAAGCGAGGCACCCGCCACCCAGTGGGAAATCCATAGCACAAGCGATGTTAGTGAGTTCTTGCGTACAATGAATAAAGAAAGAATGCACTTGGAGCAACAATTGAGCAGAGAAGAAGAAACATCAGTGCACAAGATCATCAAGGAACAGGTTAGCGGAATAAATAATTAAACACATGTCAATCCAATAGCATCCAGGACACATCAAAGGGTCACTCCAATCTCTCTGGGGATTTATTTAACTGGGATTCTATAAGCTTTCAAATGGAGCAAAACCAATCTATCTTGGTAATTTTGATGTGTTCTACTTTGTGAAAGGCTTTGCTGAGCGATTAGATACATTCTTAGTCGTTCGGTTGCAACCCTTTGGTAGTTAAAAAGTGTCCAATTCTTGCCGATATGATCTTTCACAGGAGCAAAAGCGGGCCGAAGGCATGAAGGCGTTAGCAGAGAAACTCGCCAACAGGCTCGCAGCAGGAGATTTGAGCGAAGACGAGATGAAAGCCATCATAGATGATCACGAGAAAGAAGTTGCCAAACTTGAGAACGCATTAGATGCCGAGAAAGAAAAGCAGATGTCTAACTTGAGGGATAAACTGAGGAAGCGAAGAGAAGAGAAAGAAGCTGCCTTGTTAAGAAAACAAAAAGAGGAGGTAATTAAGTGGCGGTGAATGGCGGTGAAGTTGTGCAGTGAACAGCTGACCTTATGTAGAATCATTAGTCAGAACATGGTCAGAAGGGTTATTAGGCTCTGTAAAGAATACTTTTTATTTGATTATTTGAAGGCTGAAAAATCTAAGATCAAGCTTGATGACGTAGAACCCAAAGCTAGCGCCGAAATCCTCATCAAAAGCCAGGAAGGCCTGCAGGAAACTATTATCCAGGAAGAGATCATTGGCCAGGCAAAGGCTGAGATGGAGGCATCCAATGAAGAAGCAGAGTCCTACAGGAAGAAGATGGGAGACATGTTCTGTAGTACAGTGGTAAGATAAATTTTAAAAAATTATTGTCTTGAAGATAAAAAATTGTTCGGATGCAACATTGGAAGAGTATGAGGGCTTTCATTATTAGAGCATAGGGGTTTTTGGACAAAGTATGGGTGTTTACATTGCTGGTTTACGGAGAATTAGAAGGTCGTAGAATGTTCGAAATCCTTATACATCTCTTATTAACTGAGCACGAGGGCCGTATCGTAAGTTATGGGCCGAGTTTTTTCCACTGCCTTGCCTCACAAAAAAGTGAAAAAACCGAGGGCGCATATCTTACTACGTACGGACCGATCAATCGAGGTCAATAAGATGTTTATAATATGGCAAGGCGAATGCAAGAATGTTGGTGGTCCGTACTGCAAATTAAGGACCGCAATGACAGCGCGTGAAGTTACCTTGACATGCTACACACACAACGGGAGATGTAAAATAACGCACTTTTTCCTATCCAGGATGATTTAGTAGCCTCCGGTTCCCTTGATCCTGATGCCGCTGAACAGCTAAAGAAAGAACAAATGAGCGCTGAAGAGAAGCTGGCTCGTGACCTGGCCCAACGGAAGGCTCTACAGATGTCGTTACTGAAGGCAAAACTAGCGAAAAAGAAGAAAGACAAGTTGAAAAAACTCCGACAGGAAGAAGAATCTGAAAAGGCTAAGGTACTGACATAATTACTGACATAATTCACTTGGTACAGACTTAGTAATAGCCCACTTCCGAGATATGCTTCTCTTGTCACGCACAAAGGTTTCAGTACGAGGCTTCGTGCTAAATTAAATTTATTCTTTTCTCCTGCCATGGATCACTGAGCATTATGCACAAAGCCTCACGTTGAAACCTTTTTTTAATCACGGTAATTATGTTGTCTCTAGCTAAATAACTTCAGATAAAACTTCTACAGACGTTACGATCCATGATCTAGTTCCGTTACCGTATTCACAGTAGTTTGTTCAGTTTCGTTGTATTTTGATTTCATTGGGATAAAATACTTTCTCGTGAGAATTGATGCCCATGGTTTGAGCGGATTCGTACTATAAAAATGGGAAGCCTTTTCAGTGTTACTGCAAAGACTTACGTCACTCAAAACGACCTACGTTTTATCATGTATCGTAGTCATAGAACCGCAGACGTTTTTCTAAACTTAACTTGTAAAATTATAACATTGTAAAACGTCGCTTTTTATTACCTTTTTTAATTGAATTAATTAAATAATGCGGGTTTGACAGGCTGTAAGTGAAAACCAAGATTTAGAGGAGCTTATGAAGCAACAAGAACGAAGAAGATTAGCCCTTGAAGCTGCTTTGGAAACTGAAGAAGCCAGAAATCTTGGAGAATTGGAAATGAGACTGAACGATGAGCACAAAGAAGAGGTTAAACAACTTCACAGGACATTGTTAGAAAAGGTGAGTTTACTATATCAAAAACCCATAAGATGAAGTATACATTTGGTATAAGGAAACATACTTGAGTTATTGGGAGAGAGGCTTGTGGTATATTCATAATTATTATATCCACATCCACTAGATATGAGCGATCACGCGCTCTGATTGGTTCCTCTACTACTAGGATATCAGCTCATATCCCGTGAGTAGAGAAGTAAACAAAATGGC
>WUAP02141667.1:0-12122 GCA_015163945.2 Stichodactyla helianthus | reverse complement strand
TGAAATTTTATTTTTCATATTCTTAACATTTTTTTTCTTTCTAATTCATGTCAGATTCATTGCTTGGGCTCCCTGTGACGAGAGTGGATCATTCTGAATCATTCCTGCCAAGTGCGGTATTCCTTGTACTAAGAGAAAAACAAACAATTCGTGTGACAGATCCCCTCATATCTCTAAGAATGCTAACTTCCTCTTTAGGGCTACTCTCTGTCTGACGATGATCCATCGCTTTGGTGCTGTGTAGACGGCCGACAGGCTGGGGGAAAGTTTCGAGTTGGTATACCAGGCTTTACAATAGAAATGTATGGTCAGCATATGATGGAATCAGAACTACTGGCAGCGAGTGGACAATCACCTACCAAGGTATTCAATCATTACTTTTGTTTGTCTAATAATACTACATTATCATGATCGAAAGAAACCTTTACTTTTTATACCCTTTAGGGTAGAATTTGGTTCAAGTTTATCATCTATTTATGTTAACAGATCCATTTTGCTGGAGAGTGGGTCAACGTGGTCCGTAATCCAGGGCTCTACGCGCGCAATCGCTATGGTCCTAATCACTTTAGACATGCAGAACACTGGATGGATTTAGGTTATACAACTGGATGGTCTTTTTATCGACAGACCCAGTTCAGCCAGTGTCCTAATCCTGGCCACTCAGCCTGTCTAGACCAATACCCAGCTGATGGCAACATGCAGTTTAGTGATTATACAACACTATAGGACTCCTTGTTGTCATGGCTATCGTTCCCTATTCCTCGCTACCTTACGTCCTATGTGATCCCACAACACCTGTCTCGGTTCTTTTGGTATCGTGGAGATGGGGTAGGGGTGGATAATTGATTGTCGTCACGTGATCCGGCAAATCGTAGCAGAGACGTGGCAAAGTTTATAGCAACATCACCAGTTATATTAAATCCTTTTATTTTGGATTCAGTTTAGAATATATTTTTATCTCTGCCAAAATTGAATTATAATTGTATTGTTTGATATTTTATGAAAAAACTACATTTCTAAGTGACATGAAAAAAAAAACAAATTATCAAGGAAAACATTAAGGTGACTGGCTACTATTGGATTTTATATTTAACTTTTTAAAATAGCATCGTTCTTAACGGAAATTTAATGCTGATTTCAAATATGAATCGAAAAATAGATTGTCCCGAACTACTTTTTGAGATACTCAATATTAAATGGATGGGTGTTTATAAGTTTTGGAAGCGAAAATTTCAGCCGAAGTGAGTAGGAAAAATATTAAAGCTCAAAGGATAATAGATGTTAACTGGTATATCATTCTACAACATAAGATGAATAACTTTAAGATGAAAATACCTGGATTTGGCATATTTTGTTCAACCAGTGCTAGCCGAACAGAAATTCGTACAAAACTTCACTTTTTCATAAGTTCTAATATTTAACTTTTTTAAAAAAGTTTGATATGGCATAGATTTTTAGGAGTTCTTTCAAATAAGCACATAAAAAGTATAGGGTCCCGTGCAAAATTTGAGGTTTTTACCTTCTTGAAGTTCAAAACACGCCTGGTTCTCTAATCTTTTTCAGTAAAATTCCGAAGGTTACCATGGTAATTTGGTGGAAATTATGCCCGCGCATGCTTGTTGGCTCAGAAACTCGATTCAATAGTAGCCAGACACCTTAGGCCTAATTATTTAAGTACGTTTCACGTTTTATTGATGATCGTGCTGTTGAAAAGTTAGCGGCATTTAGACTGTTTGTGGAGATATTTTAGGTTCGAAAATTGTAACTCTGTTTTGAAATTAACAACACCAAAATGGCATCCATGGAACTATCTTGAATTTTACTCCAGTGATATAGTTTATTCTATAGTTGATATTGATACCTTAGAAATGTTTGTAATGAATCCTTTTGTGAATCTAGTTTATTAAAATCCTTCGTCAGGTAACTGTTTTGATGAAAAACCGCTTTTTCAAAAACTAGAAAGCCCAAAGGTTTGGCGATGCGAGGGTCGAGAACCGCATAAATTGTATTGGGGGGAAAAAAAAAAATAATAATAGTGCCGTCTTCGCATAAGTAATACAGTTCAGTAGATCAAGCACAGTAGTCTATAAGAACGTTTCTGTTATTTCAGCTTTCTCTCAGTCCTTGGACTTTTATCTGTGTTATTTGTTAACACCTTTTGATGTCCCAACGGCTCAGTGTTCGACCTAATAACAGCCTCATGCAGGGTAAGAATACCATAGCAACTGTCACGTGATCATGCCTAACTGAATGGCGTAAAATCTGGAAAATTCGTAATCCTAATTCAATAAGATCTGTGTGAATATTCATCATCACGTTCATTTTCTTGGCCTTGACGCAGCTTAACGTATGCGTCATTCACCATTATCTTTAAACCTGTCCACAGTACATTTCGGTCATTGCTCTCTGTTACCATGACGACGATAATGAATGCTCTGTAACTATTTCTAATTGTAAAACATATCAGTATGATATCAGCTGGAGGCATTAAGCATGCTAAATCATCTAAAGAAACCATTATTAAACTTTAAATGCTTCCTTCCTGTTAACCCATCCTTAAATTGATACCTATCTCCTCTACCCCCCTCCCCCCCAATAAAAACAGCAAAATCTTCTCCTGCGATGCTCTCTGATGTATAAGGATGAGATTGAATATGATGTGTGATATCATATAAGATTTCAGTAGGCGTTTGTCCATCGTAATGACTCACACACGAAAGAAGTGTTACTGAGAATGTAAACTGGTTGGTTTATTGACCAAAGCTAATGGATCGTTAAACCCAAGATCGATTAGATTTGAAGAACTACGTGCACAGGTATATGAGAAAGACTTCTGACGTGAAGTGGTAAGAACAAAGGAAACTGAAGAGACAGGAAAATATATTATCCTAATTTCATCGCTAGCACTTCTAAATGTTTTCATATTTTTGAACAGTCTTTCAGAACATAGACGTATTTAGAACGGACCCAAGGGAACGTCTCCCCCTTTTATTTTGGGATCCCTCAGACCTCGTCTGGTTAGTCATAGACGTTTCTCTAATGCAGAAGTTTTCGCCCTCCCGATTCCTGGATCCGCTCCTGCAGAAGTACGATTTTTATAAAGAAAATTAAAGAATCTTTTGGGATTAAAATAGCAGTGGAATGGGATTTGAATAGTTATATCCAACCAAAATAAATGGGACATGAAAAGCAGTAATAACAAACATGTTGACGCTAGAGACTTACAGTAATTGAAAAGTGTGAATTACGATTTCAAATTATTTTGCGACAATATAGTAAAAATAAAGAATGAAGAATACATATTAGAAATCAGAAAAGGAGATTTAATGAGGTTTGAGAGATTAGATGTCAGACGAAGAAAATTAATTTGTATTGACGAAACCGAGTTTTTCAAAGATTTAAAGGACAAAATGTTAAATGAAATAGAAGTTGATGGCTGAGATGATGGAGGTTACTGAACACAAGTGATAAAACAAAGAACTGAATTCATCAAAGAAATTGAACTAGATTTCTTAGAAGGACAAAGAAGTTAATTCCCAAACTGATCATTTGATTACTGTGTGTGGAACACAATAGATTTCTAGTAAACACTTAGGCTGTGGGATTGGTCGATCCTTTCTACAGACTGGTCAAGCGGCAGATGGCTATTCTAAATACATGGCGACTAGCTAATCCCTGTTGACACAGGCTTTTGACAAGAGGCATAAAAAATCATATTCTTATTAAAAGAGAGTAATATCTGTTCAAAAAAAAGTCCAATATGTTTTCCTTTTCCCGCTGGGAATGGGATGATTGGAGAGCAGGGAAATTTGCCTGCACGCGTATTGAAGTGTTTTGGATGCCATTACCGAGATGGGATGGACTCACTGACGTATATCTTTGAGAGCATTGGAATTGTGATGGATGGATATGAGAGACTAAACTGGGCACAAAAATCAGAAGATTATTAAAATATTGGCCTGTTTGATTGCATTTTATTATTGCACTAAGGCTTTTAAGAAATCCATGAATCAAACGTATATGAAAAATACTATAAATAAATGTGAATACATTCCAAATTGATTAAATGTGCGATCAAAACTGATTTTTAATGGTCAGGAAAGATTAACGTGTTGGTTCTTAATATAATTCGGCTTTTTTTCGGAACTAGCTCCACTGTAATATCCCATATTCATTTTCACCAGCCGGCAGATGTGTATGATATCAAGTCATGCCTAAAACTGTAGATATGAAAAGCTGTGGAATTTAAAATAAAAGAAGGCAAAGAACAGAAGGAAGGAAGGAGAATTAACCAATCCCATAACAATTCATTGTTAAAATTCGATATATAAAACGGAAAGAAAAAAAGAAAAGAAAGACTAAGAAAGAAAGAAAAAGAAAGAATTAAAAACACATTTTTTACACGTCAGTCTAAATGAGTGAGAAACAGCATGTCTGGAGTCATTCGACCCGTCAAACCTGACGTACAATCCCTGGTAGACCCTCGATATATTGATAGTCAGCCTAAAGCGTGAAGCTAAAGCTCTTGAAGCAGTTATTGGAAAGAAATTATCATTACTGCATTTCCAATTATCTTCAGAAAATGGCATATGAGGGAAATCATTACTGGTGTTGATATTAGTGTCGACACTGCCAAGTGCCCGCTGTATTCAATCGCCTTCTTTATCAAGCTTTGAAGTTAACTCAATTTAAAGTGTGATAATTTAAAAATATTCGATCTTATAAATATTTTGTCGAATGGCTACCCATCTTATCTGCTTAGTACAGTTCCCACATTAATATTGAAGGCAGAGAAATAGGATTATCAAACCACGACAACAGTGAGGATTTTCGTCTCCACGCATTAGAAAATCGATCTTTAGAGTAATCATTGTCTTAACACCAAAATTAATGATCGCTTTAGGCATCAACACAGCCCTAAAAACACATGTAAAGGCAGTTTTAACAGCCAAGATCTTGCTTCAATTTCTAGACTTCTTATTTCCTATCTGTCTCAATAGGTTTAGTAAAACTAAGCTTGCTATTTACAATGTATTTACAGATTTAGTCGTGTTTTCATATTGGGCTTTTCCAGCTGCCTTTTGCAACGCCGCTCGTAAGTAAATCTGTCAATATATTGTTTACTTCTCTTATAAGTTCGGGATTTTTTTCTCTGCTTTTCAGTCGAGCATAATTTTATCGGTATTCTTTACAGAGCAAAATAAATAATTGCAAGAAGTGAAAAAAGATATTTGGCACATATATATTGATGAAGCCGAAGTGGAAAAAAATCGTTTGAGTTAATGTCAAGTTTAAAACAGAATAGACAAGCATCATCGACGCGCTTGGTCGTTTTTAATGATAAAACCGCCTTATTTGTCTTTTTAATTCTTAAAGCAAAACTAATGTGCTTTTTACTTCCTAGCATTTCACAATTTGCGCAATAATTCGATTTTATTTATTTATTTATTTTTTGGCATTGAGAATAACATTTTAAATCTTTTCGCTTCTATAGAAACCGAAAACTTGAAGTTGCTATCACATAATTTGTAATCGTATTTGACGACATTTATGACAATAATTCCTGGAAAAACTCAAAACATTTTTTCAGTATTTCTTTGACTCGCGCTGCTTATACTTGCCCAGTTTTGTAACTTTTTCTTAAGTTCAATCCGACAATTTTTTTTCTGTAATTTCAATCAATCTAATCTTGATGGGCAAGATTTTGAGATAACCGCTACAAATTCCGATAATTTAGTTATGGGTGTTCCTTGTACGGGTGTTTACTATGTAAATTTTTTAAATATAACACTACAGTAATGTACAAGATCCTGACAGGAACCCCTTAGTTCTACGAGATCTGTTGGTGGTAGGAAGTTATTTTTTGGTCAGGTAATTTCGACAGAATTCCGCTTATTAGTCATCGCGGTCATAACAGTTCCAGTTTCGCTTTGTGACGATTGTCTTTTCGCGCGCACACGGATTTGCCCTCCACAAGGGTAGGAATTGCGCGCCATTCTAGCACGCTGTGTCCCAAGAAAAAGTTCAAGAAGCGCGCGCCTGAAACGTCTCTGTAATAAACCATAAATAAATGGATCGATGGAGCTTTTGAGAAACGCTATCCATCGTAGCGAGATTGTTACTCGATGGCTGAATGGCTGCTCGCCTTCAGCAAGTTCAATAAGTCGTATTACGGTGTAAGGTGCAACGCAGCATATAAATGCACCAATGACAAATAAGATTTTTCGAGCTGCCTTAAACTCTCTTTGCCGGCTTGATTCTGTAGACATAGCTCCTCTTACACCCGGTGCAAAATGCACAGCGTTAATAACTGCGTGTCCTATACGTCTTGAATGTAGCCTCGCTACACCGAATATCTTGTAATACGTCCCCAGCATTATAATCAATGACAGACCAACGTTAGCTGAATAAGTTGTGATTGTGAACACGATGTAGTTAACTTCTCGCACGTTCGACGGGAAGGTGCATAAATAGTAATTATTATTAAATCTGTACCATCCTAAACCAATTGGAACGACAGCAAAGATAGTCGACTGAACCCACACATAACTTATCATCACCAAAGCCCATTGTATCGTCATCTTCGCTCTGTATTGTAGAGGTTTTATTACAGCGATATAGCGATCTACGGAAATAGTCGCTAAGGTCAACACTGCTGCTAAGCTCAGCAACATATTCCAGAATCCGGTTGTTTGGCACCAAAACTTGCCAAACGGCCATCGATTAAGAATAACTGAGCCAAATGAATATGGCATGGCAAAAATGGCCATCATGAAGTCACAAACTGCCAAGTTAACGATGAAGACGCTAGAAATATGTCTTCTCAATTCTTTACTTCTGTACACGACCAAACAAACCAAAAAGTTCATCGCTAACGCTGCTACGTTCATGAAAAAAAGCGTCAATGAAAAACCGAAAATTTCTGAGTTTGTTAGTTTTCCCATTCTGTTGTTGTAAATCGACCAGCACAAGTGAATGAGGCAGTGTTTCTTACTAATCTGTTATATCAGTAATGATCCATATTATCTGAGACTAGACTGAGAGAAGGCGCTTTCTTGGGACGAGCCAGGCTGAAACTGAAAACAAACAACAGCAATTGGCGATGAATCCGAACTAAAACTAATAGTAGATAGGTTTGTCGCCTGAAGCATTTAATGGCGGACAAGGGCTACTTCTAATTACCGGATGTTATCCACATCTAAAAGCAATGCCTTTGAATCACAGTCAGAAATGTTCACAAATGTTTTTAGGATTTCAAGACCACACGGTATAATCCGACTACCAAAAGAAAAGAGTAAAGCGTGCTCTATATAATGTATCTTCTAATGCAAGACGTGGGAAACTGGACGACCCATCGACTTGGTACGTGTTTATGCAACCCGTGACTAGACAGATGGAACTGCTATTGGACACACGATTTAGAATTACAGTTAAATTACGCAAATATGTTTTATTCCTGAGTTTTAATTTGCATAGAATTAAATGTACAAAACACTAGTTGAAAAGCAATCTTCAAACACGAATTGGTGCTTCAAATTTTTATACATTTGACATTAACACAAGCCACACACACAACTGATTCAAATCCAGTTTATATTACATCAGTTAAATTCATCCTGCACAAAACAGACCGGAAAGGAAAACTAGCCAAATTAAACTAAAAAGAATACGAAACTTCTATGAATAATGAATAGCGTTTGACTGTTGAAAAGGACAGTTCTGATTCTGTGTTTTTTAACCATAAAACGTCGTTATATCCCTTCCTACAGTCGGTTAAGGGAACAGCATTATATTAGCCATGTCCGCCACTATCTCAGTCCACCTACCTTTTTCCTTTTTCCTCTTTCCAAAGACTTACAGTGCTTAGATTTGTAATTTTCTGTTGGGCTTCCCTAGTTTGAGCGGCTTTTCGATAGCAACTAACTTAATTTGAGAGTTCTTTTCAAATCTGTCGCTTTTTATCCTTTGGCTTTTGACGATGTCTGAGGTCTGTCAAAGGCCTAAGTTTTTAAACAAATATAACTGTTCATCGTTTTCTTGGTGGATTTAGGATAGCAGTTGATGTCAAGGCTTTTAGTGCGGTGTTTTCTAGGGAACTTTCAAAGTGTTGAGCCTGGTAAGCAGGTGTATCCTTTCTCATGCAAATGAACGAGGATTTCTCTATACAGTACGCTATACTGCTGTTTACACAATCATGATAATATAACTGACTGTTAAAAACTTGACCAATAAATTGGTGATATTTTAAAAATACTTTTGTTAGCAAGCCTTCCCATGAGAAGTTAGACTATAGGGTTTTTGTCTTGTGTAGTACAAATTAAGGGTTTGTTCTTATGAAGGTTATGGGACAAAGCAGCAGGATTTCGTGCGAATATACTGCCAATTCGATTGAATCTTCAATAATTAAAACAGACTAGCAATGCATTTTTATATATTGCTTAGAAACTATTTTTTATTGTTAATAGAAGTTAAGACTTACCATTTGTGGGTTAGCGATTTGAACAATCGGAATTAACATTATTATATTTAGCGGAAAGAATTGAACCATTGTTTTTGAAATTACCGTTCATTACGATAATTATTCCGGTAGACGTAGTAAAGAAGCGAGCTTCTAAATTTTCGAAATTTTATTTCATAAGCACAAAGAGCTAGCCGGGCTGCTAAGCAAGTGCGAAACACGCAAAAAATTAAGACCTCTTGCACAGCTATTGATGTACGGTTTCATTATGAGATTCATAATTCTAATTTTTAATATGATGGTTAAACCACAAACACGCTGTTTGAAGTTGATTTGACGAGCCTTGCTTTGGCTGCTCTGACATAAAACTGCATGAATTGAATCCTAATTTGATTTTCATGATTAAAAAAAAAGTGTACATATTTGTATAAAGTTGATTGATGTCGGTTTTATTATTATTTAAATACTAGGACGACTAAAAAACCCTAAAATAAGATCGCAACTAATAAAATTCATTCGCGAAAACGCCACATCTCAGATGAAGGTTGGGTTGTCTGAGAAGTGTCTAGGAACAAACTTGAGGAGCTAGTGGTGTTTTCCAGATCTGCATACAAAATGACTGAGTTCAAGCATAGCTTTGTTTGTTTAACATATATTTACGCCTTATACTGACACTATCCACTAGATATTGTTCTACACTTGTCTGTGAAATAAAATAGCTTGAAAACGTGTCTAGAATACACTTGTCATGATTCCAGTAGCTCGTATGAAAAGCATTCTACCAAAGTACTTGTTTCAGCCAACTAGCAAATTCAAATGTCCAGAGAGTTTTATCACTTGAAGACACTATAAATGAGTAATATCGTTATTACTGAATAAAAACTAAAGCTTAAATGCATTTCTGAGCCTACGTGCCGAAGTTTTGACTGTTCGAAAGCGAAACTGCCAAATTGACTCGAGAATTGGACAGCAAGTCAAATAAAATGCGATAGCCGTACCTTTAAGAAGTGACACTTTTTGACTTTTATAAAATATTCATGACAAAAAAGCACTATTTGCTGAAAAGCGAGCCAGCTAACCTGGATCAATAAACCAGAATTCTTCAATAAAAATACGTCCAAGTTTAAAATTGACTATGAGGTCGGCAATGAAGGGTAGCCTAGATTCGTCCTAACTAGATGGGAAGAACAAAATATTCAAAATATATAGTATTTTTCTTCGAGGTTCATCAAAGCGAATAAACTTATTTAAAAGATGTGCTATTAAGCCCGCTAAGATATTTCGGTCGTATCATATATTAAATGAACTAAGGTATCTCTCAAGTTTATCGTCAAGCTTTTGAAAGTTTTAACCAATCTATATTGATGATTAGATACTTAAGATATGGAATACATCATTAAACAGATGCAGTATATCGAGTATCGGCAGACATGATAGTTATTTGTGTCAAGATCAGTTGAAATAACAAGGGTGGGGATGTACCGGGCTATGCTATGTTACAACTTCGATCAATAATTAAAGACATCAGAGTGAGTTTATTCGAGTCTATGTTTCTGGGTTTTTCAATTCTACTTTACATATATTTGTTCCATATCAATCTCGGATCATATTTTCATCTAAAAACGTCGGTAAATGATCGTAGATGAGACGCGCATTACTTTCAAGGATAATAATAATAATGTTAAAAAAATAAATATCAAATCAGTAAAATTATCTAATGAGAAATGAATACCTACCTTCCTTACTAGCAGACGGAAAAGTAGGGTACAATTGTAGGCAATGAAACTAAAATAGATCGACTAGAAATAGCAATAAACATAGCTATCATTAACTAATGTTCATAAGTGTGGTGTATAGTTCTTGGGCCTTGATCTCACTCAGTAATAATCCCGTAGAGAACGTCACTTGATCATGATAAAACCTTGACTTCTAACGGCTGCTAAAAATATCGATCCGAACCAATTCTTCTACCGCTGCACTCCGCTGCATTTTTTTCTAGTACATCGATGAATTATCTATCATGAAAGAATAATATTAAGGAAGAGATGCGCTGTCACTATTTCTCTTGTCATTGTATCTGAAAATTGATTATTACTTATGTCATATAATTCCATAAATAACACTTCGCAGACAACTCTGTATTAGTTATTCACTGATAGCTGCGATAGACAAACTCCACTTGGGTCTTTTTAATATCAATACCCGTATACAGATCCTTAGTGATATCTGTATCCCCTGCAGGGGTATCTTGTATCCCAAGCCTTACCCAGATACCTTGTGATATGTATCCCAAAATAAAGGGGGGCGTTTCCCTTTGGTCTCCAACCCCCTGAATGTTAAGGGTAATTTTTCTGCCTCGTTAGAATTGGTTTCAAACTCTTACATCATGGCCACTGACTCAAATGCACTGTCACGCACGCTAACTACTACCAGTTACTATATTACTATTGTTTTATTGCTTTTATTTCAATCAGTTTTTTATATTCGCTATAAAACTGAAGCCATCTATGTCACAATGATTCGAAAGATCAAAATTAAAAAGCCCTTGAGGCAATCGTCGTGGCGGCAATTTCTTGAGTAAACGTTGTGCTTTGGTCTTTGCTGTTATCATAAGCGAAAAACTCGTTCATTTGTCATCTTTTGAAAGTCTGTCTGATGCTTAAAGGAGTTAAAAGTTTTTTCTATTTTTCTCTTCTGAACGGGTTCCTCGAAAGAGCATCCGGGGACTCGATAATGACGTTACCACGTTGAAGGGTCGAATGAAAACTAGTCGCGATGGTTTCCGGACTGACATAAAGAGACACTTAGTAATGATTCATTATTGAAGATCTGTCAATTTTGAACTTGGGAATTATAAGAAAAATCCTTGATACACGAGGCTAGGGGTCACATCCAAACTCACATATCGACAGCTGGCTGAGGATTCCCTTTCTGTGAGTTCACTGTACTTTTAATAACACCATTGTGGATATGGCAGTCCTCGGTACTTATTGCCAGGAAAATAGCCAAAGACAAAAGAAGTGGGCGGACTTTTGTACTTGAAATAGCGCAATTTCAAGGAAAAGGAAGGACCTTCACTATCTTAAAAAAAATAAACAAAAAAGGAGCCACACTGCTTCGTACAGAGTAATAACTATTTATTTTTAAATGATTTGACAGTGGCATAAACCAACCAATTGCGGATCTTACGCAAGATTTATGAATCTTGATTTGGTATCGGTAGAACTTGTTAATCGAAAGGAATATTCATTAGTAAAAGTGTGTGTACATTTCTGTCAGTGTGACTGATACTAATTGGTCTTTCTTGTTAAGCATTTCGTCTATTTTAACAGCATTTGACCACGTTCTTTATTTCAACATAAATGGGTCACATTACTTTTCTATTGCTCTAAATCTCGAAAAAAGTAAATAAAAACAAAATAAAATAGAATAAAAAGGTCATACCATAAAAGAAAGCGTTTTCCACATGGCTAATGTTTTCTGACTTTGAACTAACAGTCTACAGTCTAGCCACTTGACCTATATTGACATGACCTTTATTCCTAGATTTCTAATGGGCTTTTTGCAGATATTGCGTGACATTTAACATATTGCCTCCCTGTTCTTAAAAATATCATATTTAAAAAGAACACCCAAAAATTAGTAAATTTGGAAATTTTGAGGA
>WUAP02141656.1:0-12123 GCA_015163945.2 Stichodactyla helianthus | reverse complement strand
CTAAAAATTTATTGCTTCAGTTATTTTTACCCATACTCCCGTTCAGGCTAGTCGCGTATTCGCGGAGCCGGTCAGTGGCAACGTTTTTTCAAAAGACTGTATATTTGAATACAACAGCATCTACACACAGCCGTGATAAATTACAGAAGCGAGCACTGCAGCTACGGATTGAGGACAGAAATGCATTTAGCAAGGGATTTCGGGTCAAATATCTGTAACACATGATCTTATCTTAACCTACTTTAGTACATCACAGTTGGCATGGGAATTCAGGGCGTGTGCTGGAACTGTACAGCCATTGGCCAATTCGATGATTTCTGGGTTGTGAATAAACATTGACGCCTGAAATAACAAACAAAAAGCCAAGCATTTAGATGCAAAAAACAAAAACAAAACTACTTCACCACTTTCCATAAATCTTTTAGCTGGTCAAACACAAGGCATTCCAGTGAAGATGCAAGGTACAAATTTGAATAATCCTTTGAAACTACCATGCAGCCTCGTTTGAATGCTTTGTGTTTGAACAGTGAACCAATGTATGAAGACTGGTCAATAACATGATTATTTGTTGAACTGTGAGCAAAGATTACAACACTTACTCTCAAAATTACAGGATACAATTTTTTGGCTTGTGGATAGTTTGCCCAAAAGCAACTGGGCAGTTCTCCCGTGTGTACGGTCGATATCACATAGCCCTGCGCCAGAGGTTGCAATATGGGACAATCATCGTCCACCTTGCCATGGCCCGCCTGAGAAGTGACGCTCTTAGATGGAGACACTGCTGTCACTGGCTGAAAAGGAGAAGCTCTTCCTATTGGCTGGAATGGGGAGTGTGTCGACACTGCCGGCGATGACGTCAGGTTTGACGCCCGTGTGAGTGGAGAGGACGAAGGAAGGTGGTTCTCATCGAGAGGTGACGTCAGCGGGGATCCGAGCAAGACAGTTGTTGGGGAAAGAGGCGTTGGGGAAGTGTTTAATAATGGGAATAGATGTCTCAGGGGATCTGCGTCACTTTCATCGTCATCAGCTCCAGCCAATAAGATGTCAGTGTCTGTGATAACAGTTTCTGTGGTCGTTTCTGGTGTCATGACGGTTTTCGTATCAGTCGCCTTATTGGTTCCTTTAAAGTGGTATGTAGAGGTGAACACTGTTATATATGTCCTGGATACATCGGGTTTCGTGATACTTGCCACAGGAGTCTGGTGACTTGCATCTGAATTACCATTTGCTTTTGTGAGACCTGAAGTATGGAATATAGAACCATAAAAATACCATTCGCTTTTGTTTTGCTCATGGCTCTTACACTAAAGCTAACAAAACTATGGCCTTCAATGTCAGTTTAGGAGTGTTAATTTTTGGGTAGGGGGAAAAAAAGTAGAGAGAGAGAGAGAGAACGTGACACCCTCGAAGCGGAGGATAGAACAAACAGAACAAACAAACAATTCTGTTCACATGTGATCGCGGGTCGCGCCGAATCCAAAATAGGCAGCGCACATCAAGTTCTTCACACACAAAATGAAACGAGATTTGGAAACCAAAAATGCACAGTTACTATTGGCTTTAGTTCTGGGGTAACACTAACCTTTTGCCATGTACATTCTGACTGCAGGTTCAGGTTCTAAAGCAATCAGACTTGCACCGATAATGGTTGGGCGTAAATCACTTCGCAGCGAAAAACAAGCGTTGCAGGATTCGCGGCCAAAAGATTCCCGTGCCTCGTATGACGTCTTACTCAGGATCTCTTTCCAGTCTACAACAACAAAGCATTAGAAAAGACTTTTTAATACTAAGGAAGCAATAGTTTAAATTTCGGTTCGAAAATGTTAAAAAAGTCATAACAGTCAGCATTCAAAAGCGCACGCTAAGATTAGTAAATAAGTAAAATTTCAAAGCATACACGCCAGGGAAGTTACAGCCGTGTAAAACTAGAAGGGTTTGTATGCGATACAAAGCGAAGGCCCGACCAAACTCGTTTTCATGTTTTTAATGTCAGATGTTAAAAGCTTATAACTCTGCAACAATCTATCATCATACTTTGAAAATGTACCCATGTACTATTTCACTAATGGTCTTTGATATGGTGACAAAATGCTTTCTCAGATCATTAAACATTTGATTTATGCAAACTAGGGCATATGCATTGCATAGGTCTATATATAGTTTCTTTTATAGTTTTTCAACGGCAAAAAGCACGAAAAAACATAAATTCGTAACTATAGAAATGTCACGCGTTGTATATGCAATGAGAAGAGGTTTGGTTCTCCTTAGCAAGAACTTCTCTGAATCCACCGTGGAACTCGCTATATACAGTAAGGTCTACTGTTCCTACAAACCTCTTATTTCGCCTTGGCCCAAGCGACCCATCTTACAAATCACTAGCCTCCATGACGATAAACTCGATGAAATTACTCCAACACAAAACTCCCAGATTTTCCTCAAAGCTTTCGTACGTGTCGGGGTCTTACGTGGACGACCGTCAGCTCGCAAAGGAGCTCCGACACTTATGGCATTCGTCTCGATCACCTCTCCTGTGGCATCAGTGCAAACGGTCAGCAGCCACCGCTGGTCACGTGATAAGCAGTACCCACAGTGCAATACTAAGGTAGAGCGACTTGCAGGAACCATTTTATCTATGCCGTTGTCATTCGTCTCAATGACTGGACTGATGGGAGTGTTCAGGATGTAAGGACAGGAATAGAGCTTTAGGCAAATAGTGTCAACCTAAATTGGAAATAACCGTGTCATTACATCAAGCGAAGACACATTATTGATCATTTCCCGTGCACCAGTTTAGAGCATTTAAAGTATTCAAGCGAGCCTGCAAGGTACTTTCACAGGATAGAGCAGATTTCGTATGACTGTGAAAAGGTCGCGGCACGAACACGGTCGTGACACGGTCAAGGTACGGCGCGTTTGCGGCACCGATCGTACCGCGAGCTTTTCATAGTCATTTGAAATCTGCTCTAATTCATATTTGTACCTCGCACTTTCAGTTGAATGCTTTTCATATGACAGTGAACAGATGTATGGAAAATGGTCAATTTTATCATTTCTTATTAAGAGGGACGGGCGGGAGAATGGAGGAGACGGTGGGATTTGTAAATCAACTGAAATAAAAAATTAAAAAATAAATAAAGATAAAATAAATGGTTATACGTTGCTGTCCCCTTCAAGAATGGAAGCTCAAGATTAGAGAGACTATTAAAACTTTCAGAAACACCTGAACGACTGAGAGTCTAGTTACACTTCAACAAGCCACGTTGCCGGTGGTCTGCGCCTGCGTTATAGGTCTTTCGCATTTTCTTCCTCTCGCAGCCTCAGACCGCATCGTACCCTGCTACCAGAGGTCTTTTTTCTACCCTTCGTTTTGGTTTTAGGTCGGGAGAGAAAAACTTTTTCCTTTCCCTCCAGCTTGCCGTTCAGCCTTATGGAAGGGAAGAAAAATGGATTCTGCACGTAGGGTAACTGCAGCACAGGCATCGCAGGCAACAGGCCATAAATTTACCTCTTTATTCTTGACTGATGCTTCCTGGCCAGCAGCAGGACCAAAACCAGTCAGTGACTTAGCATTCATGTTTAATTGGATGGTCTTCCTGCAGCGCGAGAACACCGAGAACGCAAGGCATTTGAGCTGCATGATGAAGGACATGGATGATTCCTTGCATTTGGTCAGATTGTCTACTTGCAGGATTTGGTTTAGGGGAACGACCTGCATGAAAAGAAATAAAATTTCAATAAAACTGACACTACGTTTAACTACAGAGAGGACGTCGGATTCCTAATTCATAGATCCACTCCATCAACAGCTCCACTAATGAGGGCATCACAGTTTTTTCGAAGGAATATGGCAGGTCCGACAAACAACGTCATAAACCTCTGGATTTCAGGAAGATTTTTAGCTTTAATTATTGCTGATTCTTCAAATTTATTCTTAGGATAATAAATGTCAACCATGCCTGCCCATTGAATTGTGTTGCAAACTCATTTGATCGCGGACAGGAAGTATGCAGATTTTTGGTGGAATATTCGTAAATCGCTTCAATGGAAATCGAAACTCTAGCATAATTTGTTTCAGTGGAATCCCCTTTTCTCTTCTCGAATCTCTCCCTTATCCCTCCTCTTATTAATGCCTAACTTTATTATACAACTATGAGGTAATTGTACCATGTCTGGCCCCAGCACATAGCAGGCGGGCCATAAAAAAGGTTGGTGGTCCGCACCGTAAGTTATTCACTGCAAACTGGCCAATGAGAGCGCTCGAAATTCTCCTGTCATACGATAACAGCCCGTATTACCTGATAAACCATCTTAATAAGATGCATATCATGATCATTTTTACCTGGAGAACAATATTACTCTTCACATTATCAGTCAGTCCCTGCGTCATCTCGGCAAAGCATCGTAAAAGCCCCACATAGGATATGTTGCTGTTACTACCCGAGAAAGGATCGACAATGTACACCACTATAGTGGGAGGCTCGTCGCTAACGTTTTCATCATCATCACCTAATGGCGTAGAAGCGCTGTCTGACGTAGGAGTTCCAATACTGTAATAAAACAATATATGATTACGGCTTTAGCACCGTCACCAGTATAATAGAGCGTACTTCGTTCGGTAATGACTTACACCACGTACACGGTTCGGTATGCAGTAAACACCGAAACGGCTTCCCATTATTTTCACGTAAATCATCCCATCACAACGTTTTATTTCGGGTACAAAAAGTACGGTACAACTACAGTACTGATACCAGATCCCTGTATCGTTTCCCACTCATACAAAATCCGCTCTAGTTAAAAGAAATGGAACCCTTCTAGTGCGGTAAACTTACGTTCCCGGTTTGCCTCCATCGGAGCTCGAGTATGGAAAGCCAGTTCTTTCGTTGTCAGTCTTCAAGTTGATCTTTTCATCTGACTTGTCTCGTTCTAGCAAGTGTCGGTCGACTTTAAGAGTTGACAAATAAGGAGCTGGAATAAAACATTACCAATTTAGTAAAAATGTTCTCAGTTCCAAATATCCTGGAACTTAATTCAAAGTTCTTTTTTCTGCTGTGATAGAGAAAAGCTCTACATTCCTGATGTCTAGCTCATTTCTTCAATCCGTTTTGTAGAAATAATAAAAGAATGGTCGCTTATTTATACACTTAATTCGAAGGCAACAAACCAATACCACAAAGCCTTCATCCATTCTGAGACGCTGAGGCTGCAAGTTCAAATATATGGTTAAAAACTCAGTAATACAGGGAATGCCAATATGGCGTCTTATTAGAATTGCTATTGCTATTGTTCTGGACTAGCCTCGTGTTCAAGTGGAAACACAAAAGCGTTTTTACGTGTATGAGAGGCTACTGAGTCCAGAATAGCAATTCTAGTTGGACGCCATATTGGCATTCGGTGTATACGATCCCAAGAGTTTGCTTTCGGTGCCGACTTGTCGCTTGTTGCTTTTGGCTGTGACATTGAAATAGGTGTACATTGTGACATTGAACGTATAGAGCGCTAGCTTCTAACTCTTTACACCGGGCATACACACATAATGAAGTGATCGAGCATCAGTTTTACTTTAGATGTCGTATAAAGGTAAAACAATGACTGACCCAGATGATATTTGCAAACTTGTGCATACAGCTTTAGCCTTGCCCCTTCACTTGTGCTGCCTAACGACCAAACATTATCAACGTGGTTAGAATCACAAAAAAATGTACTTGCTATTGACCAATCGAACGAACAAACGAACAAACGAATGAAGAATTAATGGAAAAAAAAAATAGGCGAGTGAATGAATGAATGAAATGAAAGAACGAAAAGAATGAAAATTAAATGGATGGGTGGAGAGATGAATGAGTGAGTGAAGGATAAATAAGCAAGTCAATAAATGAATGACAATAAATGAACGACAAGAATGAAAACGAATGAATTAAAGTATGAATAATTGAGTGAGTGAGTAGACCTGCACATGACAGGATGTAATTCAAGTGCATTGCTCGTACTTTGTTGAGAAAACCAGTCATCCACATTTTCTTTTGACAGTTTAAGAGACTTCTGTCCAACTCTTAAGATACCATCCCTGAGTTTAGCAATGGGGACGTGTTGACCCAGCCTACAAGTCTGAAAAAAGAAAATTGTCAAAAAACCATCAATACGCTCCTAAAATATAAATATCATTTTCAAGGCCATTACGTGGCGAACACAGCAATCAATAACTGCATTACAATAGAATCAAAGAATATGGGCTATGAACGCACAGGTGAAACTTTTCCATGGTTTCGAGATTGCATTATCTTCCGTTGTAGTTTTTCAATTTCACCATGAATTTCTTCTCTCAAAACACTTCTCATCCGGATTAACAGCTTACCTCATACAGTGAACTGAGTTCTTTGAAGAACAGCTTAGTACTGGTAAGAACAGGATCGTTTTCAGGTGCAACCACCACATATGCGACGTCTCGTTTAGTGGAAAAGGGTTCCAGTAGAAGTTTTTCCTAAAATTTAGTACAAAATTTCATAATTACAGTAGAGTAAGAGAGATTAAAAAGTAAGTTATCTATGCTAAGTTGCCACACTGAACGACGCTAACATGTAAAGAAGCTGTGATAATATGACTGGAGAAGGAAGTCGTCTATTATCAAACTGCAGTCGTGCCTGTACCCTCCTACACAGATGTCCTTAGTGTCGTCACGCAACACTTTACCTTGGAAAGTAGTGCGTGACGACACTAAGGATGTCTGCATATGAGACTGCCGTGACTGTAACATTATTTTTCAATTGCGTGGATAAATCGCTAAGGATTTCCTTGCTGATATACCATATCTAGGGGATGTTAACGTAACTTTCCCTAATCTCATGAACACATAGTACCAACTTGCACACTTGTATAGAAGGCTTTTTTGGGATAAAATGAATCAACTTATAAAACAATAAAATTGTCCATATGCATACCCAGAACTGAAAAGAAAATGGAGATAGAGACATCCAGTCTCCTCCATTGCCAACGACCATAGCAGGGATAGGTTGAGCTTGAGGGCTTTCCTCGGTACCTGGAAATACAACACATTATCCAGTGAACAAATGGAGGCGATAGCAAATCACAAGTCACAATGTACTGCCATGCAATGGAAGGAAGCTTTCAGCAACACATTATCCACAGCAAATCACAAGTCATAATGTACTGCCATGCAATGGAAGGAAGCTTTCAGCAACACATTATCCACAGCAAATCACAAGTCATAATGTAATGCCATGCAATGGAAGGAAGCTCTCAGCTTGGGGGGCACCTTGGGTATTATTTCTTTATTTATAAATAGCGCTTGAGAAGAAGCCTTATAGAGCGGGTTTCGTATGAGTAGGAAACGATACGGCGAATTCGTAGCCGCACCGTAGCAGTACCGCACTTTACTGTAACTACGCGTTGTGACTGGATGATTCACCCGGAAACAATGGGAAGCCATTTCAGTGTTACTGCATACCGTACTGTATACGCGCTGTTGGTTAGTGCCGTACGTTTCCCACTCATACGAAAACCGTGTACCTCAAACAAAAGAACCTTATTCTTAGGGGATGACACGGATCTTATATGGGAAAACCTTACGCCAAAGCTGCATGGGTTTAACAACTGCAAGATACTGAGTGGTCGAGCTGCAATAGTCAAAACCTGTACCTTTGACAGCAATATGGTGAAGCTGTTTCCAAGACAACGGTCCCTGTACCATTGTCCCTTTGGGCTGTTCCCAGGTCTTGCGACTGGTAGACTTTTGCAAAGCTTCTTGAAGGATTTGTCGTAGGCCATGAAGAGCTGAAACAGCCACAGTCGAAGGAACACAGGAAGGTCTAGTGTCGTAGCCTTCAGAAAAGAAAAACAAGATTAATTCACCACTATCAACTAATAAGTAGTTATTACAAACTAGCAGACTATCACAAATCTCGTTCCTAAAATAAATCCCAGAATCCAATGCAAGATGGCGGCACCTTTTGATCCTGTCCCCAAATTCAGCCCCACAATAGACCTTCCCGAATTTGCTTGGATGATCACGAAACAATGGTTCCAAGTCGAGACTGAGCTTGATTCATTTATTTATCAAGGCCAACCCTCGACTTGAAACCATTGTTTCGTGATCTATTGTGTGGCACAAGCTCGTTCAGTCCACGGTTGAATTTCGGAAAGGCGAATTTAAAGTGTTTTTATCAAACAAATACATCTCCCAGCTTACCTTTGTTGTTAGTTGCGTTGTCAGTGAGTACAGCATTTTCCGCTTGTTTGGCAACATGATGCAACATTTGGTGTTTCATTGTTGAACAGGAGAAGGGAGACGAACACTGATCCACAACGATTTCAACCAGACTTCCGAACAGTGGGTCTGGCTGTGCTGTTGATGTTTCTTCCTGTTTCACTTCAACAGAAGATCGCTGATGACCAAGAACACCAACGGTTTTGCCAATACTAGGTTGAGGGGTGCTAATTTCGTCTTCTATAAAAAGTCCTTGTCCCTTACCAAATTTATATTGTTCAAAAGCTAAAAACCCACAAGTACATCGATTAGAGTCCAGGCGTTTTTCTGATAACGTTCTATGTTTTAAACCCTTGGGGTCTGACTTTGTTAAAATCTGGACTGTACACACACAAAGATTAACATTGTCAAAGTTCCTATCGCTAAAATAGTTGAGATCAGAGTCTGAGTGAGTAAGAATTTTACTTAGAGCGTTGGTCTGTGGGAGAGACGTTGCCAGAAGCTTTGATTGCATCTTGGTCATTCTACCCGAAATTTGCTTGGATAATTGAGAAGTGGTCGTGAAGGATGAAATAGAAGATGCTGGTGAGAGTGGAGATAACGAGGTGTATTGTCTTGGATCACTGCTGACGCTGGCCAAATCACCATGGCAACCGCCAACAGCTGGCGAAGGGATGATTATCGTAGAATCAACCTGCATCATTTCTGATTCACACCTGAGAGAGGACAATCAACACTTTGTTTAGTCATCCTATATTTAATTACTCATAAGCAAGAAACAGTGCCCTTGCCAATAGATTGGATGGCCACCAGCTAGATTTACGGTATTTACTGGAATTAACACTGAGTGCGAAAAAAGTCGGGGCAATGAGGTCAAGTTTTTAATGTACGCCTGTTTAACCCGGAATAAACGCTATGAGGACGAGTTATAAAATTTTATTATTTAAATTCGTTTATTCGAGTAAATACGGTACATTGGTCAAAAAACATAGGTCTTTCTCAATATCTATTGTAATTCATTGAGGCTAAGAAGACACAAATCGAATCATTTTGAAGTTCTTGTACAGTGAATTTTATCTTAGGCATGGTTTTTTAATAGACCTCATTCCCTTGGGCGTATTTGTTCTCCCAATACAGGTCACGTGTCATTCCTTTGGGACATTTTCCTTTGTTTAATGGTAACGCTTCAGAAGACACATTAATATGTATAAACCTCAAACAAAGAATCGTATTCCCAAGAGGTCTGTATTGGGAAAACATTACGCCCAAGCGAATAAGGTCTATTCCGTATTTCTCTTTTTGCTTTGCTAAAGAACTTTTTGGAGTAAAACTTTTCAAGAATAGCTAAATGTACGTGCCAAATTAGCGGGTCTTTCTTGGTGTTGCAAGATGTATTGTTTTCTGGCCTAGAGTTCATTGTTTTGTGGGGTATTGCTTCGTTCAAAATTCATTGTTCTTGGCTATTGTTTTATTGTCTTTCCGCTTCAGGTGCCTTGCAACACCAAGAAAGAGCCGAAGTATTGAGAAAGCCCTATGGTAGTACAAGGAAAGAAAACAAAATAAAAGCTTTCTATAAAAATATCTATCTAGTTACGATTAGTCTTACTTGTCATTTTGAGGGTTTGCAGTGCTTGATTCTGTACTTGCCGGCATCTGAAAATAAAACATTGTGGATTCATATTTGCCTGACTAGATCTTTTCCAGTAAATGTCTATGACAATCAGTTTTCTCCAAGTTCTCCGGTTTTCCTTCCTCCATAAAACCCAACACGCTAAATTCCAATTCGATTCGTTAAGCGCAGAGATTGTTTCAGGGTTCAATAAAATTGATGGTTTGATAAAACTCGCCATCAGTTGCACTGACACCAACAGACACCAACAGCCCTGTCTTCACTTACCTGCCATCTTGCTTTGTAAACAAGTTTTTCAAGATTTTTTAGCAAAGGCTTCTTGTCACTAGGAAGACCGCTGACCGGCCCAAAGGAAGATGTCAATGGAAAATCCTCAACATCGGGAATTTCAAACACTTGGCCGAGTTCCTAGAAAAATCATTTCATCATCAGTACACTAACAATAGAGTATACAAAGCAACAGTACGATCACAAGAGACCGCTCAATATAACAGCCATTCAGCTGATCGAGTGTGGAAAATAGAAGTTTAATTGTGCTTTATAAGTCAAAATGATAACATTACAAAACAGAATACAACAGGTAACATAAATGCTAACAGAAAATTTATAGTCATTTGAGTGTTGAACAGCTGAGATATGGCTTGTTGGACGCATAACTTTCCCTGTATCAAGTTCCAGCTAGTTTGAACCGAGCCAAAATTAGAGCATCCTAGCGTGTCCGAAGACAATGATATCTGGACCTTAGGTTGGTCGGTCTGTTGATGAGCTGCAGCGCTTAGTGTGGCTGAACAGCCCAATCTTGGAGTGGCAGACTCTGTTGCAATTCATGCAAGTGTGCTGTGTCTGGCTGTGCTGAGCCCTTCAGTCATTAGAGACTTTGCATCAGGGAAAAGTAAACTCTAAACTTTGATATCTCCGTATCTAATGCTCCCAGCGCAATCAAATCTTCAGAACAGCTTATCAGAAGTACGATACATAGTTTTACATCCATTTGAAAAAAGGAAAAACAAAATTTTTGATTTGGTGACGTCGATGTCATACGAACCTTTGGACTAAAGATGTGTTTATGATCCCCATCAACCCCAACTGCCAGTCCTGTCATGTGCGTTTCAGGTGAAGTTGCCATACCGCATGTCATAGTTTTGACACTTCCTGGGCTGACGTAATCACTTCCTGAACACGGTGGTGAGTGTGCAACAGGTTCAAGAGAGGGTGGAGTGGGATACATCCTAGCAAGGTCTTGGGACGCCACGACCCCAGTGTTGGCAGTTGTCTGAGAAGGGTTGTAAGTATTATCCACTGGTTTAACAACTGACCCGTGCCCTAGATGATTCCCACAGTCATTATCACTGCCCATAGTGCTATTAAATGTATCATCATCATCATCTAGATCAAACAGCTGATCAAGATCATTTGCAGTAACCATCAAATCTTTGTCTGTCATAAGATTGCTAATGGGGATCTGCCGTGGAGTTGGGGGAGAAGGCAGGATTTTTTGCATTGAAGTGTCGAAAGAAGAAAAAGAAGACCTTATTTGTTCCTCTTCTAACTCTTTGAGTTGCTTTTCCTTTTCTTCCTGTTGTTGTTTTCGTATGCTTTGTCTTCTTTGCCTGGGTCTGCTTGGTTTCTGTTGCTCTACTGTAACGGGCGAGGGTATTGACGGACTAGCAACACTGCTGGTACTACTTCTTCTCCTCTGTCTACTGACACGGCCTTGGGTTGGAGATTTAATAGGAGGAGCTGTCACTTCCATGTCAGGTTCTTCAGTTTTTATTGGAAAAGAACTTGGAGTTATTGATACAGTTGGGGACTGCAAAGAGCTGCTCCTGCGACCACGTGGTCTTCCAGCACCAGACGTACTATCAGACCTTGGTCTGCCGGGTCCAGTGCTTTTTGCTGATGCTTCCCTTTTATTCCTTTTTGCTGGTGAAGGAGCAGAATCTATTTCTATATCAATAGAGGGTCGCTTAATTCCACTGAAATTGAACCAAAAATAAAGTTATTCGTTAAATGGTATCAAAACTTTAGAATCAATAATACAGGAGCCCCAGATTTGTATCAAAGTTTGACAAGGATGAAATTGGAGCTGGCTACTAAAGGCAGTAGAAATCGTACGTTAGTTCCCTAATAGACCTTTCCCGAATTCGCTTGGATGATCACGAAACAATGGTTTCGAGTCGAGGTTGGCCTTAATTCTTTTGTTTATCAAGGCCAACCTCGACTTGAAACCATTGTTTCGTGATCATCCAAGCGAATTCGGGAAAGGTCT
>WUAP02141645.1:0-12125 GCA_015163945.2 Stichodactyla helianthus | reverse complement strand
TACATTCTCTCAAATGCAATTCAACTCAAGTACATCCCAATTAGTATCCACGAGTTAGCCAAAGGGTTGGTTTGATTATTTATTTTCTTTGCTCTGAGACCGAGATAGTGTGGTGTCTAATACGTAAAAGCCGAAAACTCATGTAAAAAACTAGTAGATTTTTTTTAGCCCCCCCCCCCCCCCACCCCTAAAAAGGTACGTCGGGAAAATGTGGCCTTAAAAAAATAAACTAAATAAACCCAATAAATAGCCGCTCCTGTGGGCTACCTGTGTCTTTGAAACAAGACAGTCTACGTTCGGGCTTCCTTTGTCAAAAAGACGGGGCTTATCCGCCAAGGGCAAACAGAACATCTTGTAGGACATATCGTGATAAGGTCACCAGCAAAATGACATTTTTCTCGTTACAAACAACCCTGCTTGTTTTTGTAGGCGTCATCGGGGAAGCTGTTATGAACAGGTATGCATATATGATGTTGATTGTAGACCGCAGAGATTAAAATAACTTACCGTTATTTATTGAGACAAAGAAACGCTTAACATCCAACAGAAACAAAATTCCGTACTGCCTTTGTCAATCTGCTAATGGAGCTCTAAAGCATTCATTGATAACAGTTTAAAATAATATTCACTTGTATTGACATGAATTAAATACAGAACGAGTTGCGTGGCTGCGCTATGACAAAATGTAAAGAATAAACAAAACTAAAATCAAGATGTAGCTGGGGTTTAGGAGTCTTGTATAACCTAATTATGTTTTCAGGTTAATCTCGGTTACGAGACAATTTGTAAGATGATAGAGCAGATTTCGTATAACTGTAAAAACCTCGCAGCACGGTCAGTGCCATAAGCATGCCTTGTCGCGACCGTGATTCGATTATCTATACATGTTACTGACCTCGCCGACCAGTGAACCGTTCAGCGCCTCTTTATACAACTTTCGCATCGGTCACGCAAACTTCCTTTGTCAAAATGCATGAAGCCTGGTTCTCACTAGCGACGCAAGCAACATACGCAGACTCACTACTGCATTTATCACCGAGGTGTGAGAAAAGACAAACACCGCTAATGAACAGTACCCTACTGAGTCTGCGTATGTTGCTTGCGCTTATGCTTGCGTCGCTAGTGAGAACCAGGCTTGACTATCATCCTTGTACCGACAAAAAATGGGAAAAAAAAAACGTTATATGTTATCCTATCGTTTTAAGTTTTTCGTTATTTTTGGCTTTTCGACTTCGACGGAAAATGCTAGGCTATTTAGGAATTTTAGTTAATTATTAATAACATGTAAGGGAGTCCAACCCTACTCCCGTGCGTCAAAAATTGTGTTTTGATCTAAAGTGCCACATTATGGCGCACGGGAGTGGGATGAGGCGCACAATTTTTGACGCACTGGAGTAGGTTAAGGGGCAAAAGTTAACTGCATGCGAATGGTAAAATAGCCCAACCGGCAATTCACATGACACGCGCGATATTAAGAAGTTTCCCTCTCTTATTTATGCTATCTTGCAAGACCAGAATGCTTTGAGTGACTTCTCTTGTCAGGCATCATATTTTTTCACTTGTATTGTAATTACAGTCCTCTACACACAAAAGTCAAACATTATTAGGGACTAGTTTCGTCTTTTACTAGACCTTGTTAACCCTATTTTACATGTCACTTGTCAGGCAATTGTCTCTATATATCCAGGAGAGTAGAAAAATTTGAATAACAAAGCATTTTGACAAAGCATTCTGGTATTTGTAGTCAAATGACACAATCATGAAAACGTTCTATACTGAAGGTGGAGATGAATATTTTCTTATCTATGATGTATTTGTTAGGTGCTGATATTGTTGCTCTTGTTCTTGTCTGTTTTTAATCACTTTGTCGAAAGCATTCTTATTCAAGGAGGGAGGGGGGGAATCGGGGAAAGGAAAAGAGGGAGAGTCAGAACAATTTTTTTTTAAATGTGGAGTACACATGAACTATACACATATTCTTTTTCTTTTTACTTCTCTAGTATTGAGAGCAAAAAGCAAGTTGTCTTGATGTCACTCCCTGGAAAAAGTGATGTACAATATTTAAACAACTTGCAAAACATTGCAGACTTTATCATTGAAATGGACGGCAAGACGAAAGGAAGAGATCACTTTTTCGTAGTTCATGACAGGACAGGTCTATCGTACCTCAAAAACCACAACTTCACAAACGGGCATTTGATCGAGGTCAGCGAGTCTCTGGACATGTGGATGAGAGATTTCCCTCCTGTTATGCCAAAGATTCAAGTTAAGTTTAAATACAGACCGCAGTATCTGACGACCTCGAAAGCCATCGAAGATGACACAAGGTTTGAAAAATTTGCAAAGTTGGTGGGATTACCTCAACTTAATCACAGTGATCTGGTGTTGGAGGGAGGAAACGTGGTCGAGAATGGCGAAAACTTTGCCATAACGAGCGAAAGAATATTCAACGACAATAAAAACACTGGCAGAGAAGATGTCATCAAGGAACTGGAGGCCGCAATCAAGAGAAAGATTGCAGTGATACCTGACCCCGAGGATACGACTGGTCATGCTGACGGCGTAGTTTCATTCGTGGAGAAAGACGTTGTTCTTGTCGCGTTGTACGATGACGCGGACGGGCAGGACTTTTACAATGCCATAAAAGATGCCATCAAGAAGGCCTTTCCGAGTGTCCATGTCGTGCCACTTCCTTGTTACTCGAAGAAAGGAAAGTCCCACGGATTTTCATCGGCAGAGGGGTCCTATGCCAACTCTCTAGTAACAAACAATGCAGTATACCTACCCTATTTCGCCAACCAGACAAGCAATCAAAGAGCCTTTGATGCCTTTCAGAATTCCACGACCAAAGAGGTTATTCCTGTGTACAAGGCTAGAAAGATCCCAGTGTTAGGTGGTAGCCTTCGCTGTATGACCTGGCAAATCGACCAAGAACACCCAGTGGCCAAGAGTCTGTTTGCTTATGTTCAAAACCGCAGCTCAACAAAGCCAAATAGCTCCGTCCAACTTGAAAATGCCAAACTTACCATACCCCTTCTTATCATGCAATTGAGTGGGTGGTTGTTTAAGCTGGTGCCATAGTCTGCCAATCAGGAAACTTCGAGTTCTCAGTTTATAGTTAATGGTACACTAATCTACTGAAACGCAGGGTAAGATTAGTTCTGAATCAAACCAGCGCGAAAATAAACTTGTAAAGCGGGCCCGTTTACACTAACAATTCTGTCGCGCGACTTGAGCCGCGATTTTATGGCGACAGATCGCGCACAAAGTCGAAACATGATCGAAATTTAGTGCAAGCGGAGAACTTTCTCGGAGAACTACAAAAAGGTAAGCAGCCAATCACGTGGGCAATTCTACTGGAAGTCGCCCTATCCGCATATATAGGTAGAATTTTCTTACTGAACACGTCGTCTGCTCTCATTCTCTACTTGCATTCACTCTCTTGTAGCTTCGTCCGTTATTCCCATTTGTCGTGATCTTCCAGAAAATATCACTACTTAACAGGAGCAGTTTCTTTAAACAGGTGCTAACTACACTATATACAAAAAAGTGAAACAAATAAGTATTTCTAAAACAATAATTTGTAAAAGCGGCTGAATAAACAGCTTTTTGTGCTATATTTCGTGATCAATTAGCTCTGAATATACGCCAAGACAAGTCGGAAATAAATGAATGTTAGTTTTTTAAAACTAAAATTTAGTGTTTTAAAAATACTCTAATAATTTATCTGCCAAACCGAGTTCTGAGTTGTCTGACTCAGTAATAAAATACAATGTAATTAAATTTCACTGATATTTTTTCAATGCTTTTCGTTAGTTGCGCCAATTACTATTTATATATCATTAATAAAATATCATTACATCAGCCGCTAGTGTTAATATATGAGCAAAGAGATTTAAAAAGATTCAGGTGGTTTTCAGTATGGATGATCTAAGCTCATGGGTGGATTCAGGACATGTAGGACTTTGGGTAGCGGGGCTCACGACCCCAGATGAGAAATTAGATATTCTCCATGATTTTCTAAGTTAGGGGGTTTACAAGTAACCGGTTACCGGTGAACCCCACCACCACCACACACAAACACACCCACTTATAATTAAATACGCTCACACAGAAACCAAGTCTGAAACTGGTCTGGTGTTTGATTTTAAGAATATTAGCTCAGTTGGTAGAGCACCGCACCGGCATCACAGAGGTCATGGGTTCGAATCCCGTTGAAGCCCGAAATTTTATCGGGTATGTTCATTTATTTCAATCGCTTAGATTAAATATATTTAACTGCGACGATCATCATTCAAAACTTCTATTAGAGAAGAGTTAAAAATCGGCTCGTACGATACACGGCCGTAACTAGGGGCCCACACACCCACACCCCCCAAGTTTATAACGGCGACATACTTTTTGGTCCGCTTTTGAGCTTTTCGAGTACGTCGACTCTAGATTAAGTCTGAAAGTTCAGATATTGTGGTTTTCATAGACGTAGAGGTACATTTGACCAGCAACAAAAATACTGCATTATGATCTACAAATTTTTAGTCTAACTACTTATTTGGACGCTTTACGTTAAACGATTTGCCCAGAAAACTGTCTACTCTCAAAGGTTACTCAAACCTTTGAAAAACACCAGTTTTTTAGTAATAGAGTGATCTTATTTAACCCGTGAAAGAAAGATGACTATTTAGTTTGTACTAGTTGATAAAGAACACAAGAAAACAATGGATTTAGAGTCTACTACTGACTATTATGCGAACTATTTTTTCCTTCACGGGTTTAATAAAATCACTCTAATACAGGACTTTTGCTATAGTTACTTATACAACGTTGTGTTATTTCATTTCAAAGGGTCATTTTACGAAAAGTAGTGAAAATGGTCTCTATTGACTGGGATTTAGCCATTACTGGGATTAGGATTTCTCTAACTCTAACTCTGTAACTTGGACTGGAATTTTGCATAAATGGGACTGGGATTTTGCAAAATTTTGGGCTGGGAAATGGTATTAGAACCCTCCTTCAGGTAACTTACCTAGCATTCACCCCCCCCCCCCCATCCCATCCCATCCCATCCCATCCCATCCCAAAAAAATATATTTCCTTCCTACGACCCTGAGATATTAGTTTTTTTATTAATTTTGCCTGTCTACATACATTTCTTAATTGTACAATTTCGAGTTTTTTAAAAATTATATATCTTCGATAGTTTACGTGCAATCTCCTCGAAATTTCGCAGGGTGAATAATATTTGTATGACAAATTTGACAGTAAACCTCTTTTTCAAATAAGATGCATCATCTCCCTAGCCTATACGGCAGCCAACGAATCTACATAAGACATTTCAACTGCCAAGTTTCGAAAATTATATAAACAACTTAAAACCGACAAACAAACCGTTTCCAGGTGTGTATACTCAACCAAAATAAGAAACCGCAAAAAAATTAAAATGAAAAGGAAAATAAAATTAAGGAAACAAATAAAGCTGAATGCACCGTAAACACTTCAGTGTCCTTTGTATTTATTGTATTCACTTCATAAGCGGCTTTAAATCATTTTGGGAAGGCTTTCATTCAGGAAACAACACCATGGGCTTGATCTACATGAAGCCAATCAGTTTTGGCTGTCTTCTTTTGGCGGTCGTCGTCTCTGCCTTCCCCAATACTGGGTAAGTAGTATGCAAATCATACAAAATGATGCTAAAACGAGTATAAACAGAAGTGTTAAGAAATGTGAAATTTCGGCTTATTTTGCGCTGCATTCCGGCCCGTAAGTATTCCAAGTCGTAAAAGAAAGTAAAACAAACATTTTGATAGGAAAAAATCTCCGAATATGAATTCTTTTTCTTTTTTCTTTCCTTCTTTCTTTTTGACTTCCCCTTTTTATTTCGTGTGACAGTAATTTTTGTGTCCATAATTAACTAGCACATCAATTATTTACCTTGTGCGGTTAGTCACGCAAAGCTTAGTGTCAACAAAAATCTAATGTTACGATGTCGCGTGACTTTCAAAAACACATTTCCACATCTTCGCTAGAAGAGGAAAAATCTTAGCCAAAGCTTATAAAGGGCGCCTTAAAGTCTTCGGGCGTCAGTTGTGTCACCGTTCTATAGTCAAAACATCTAAAATAGCGGTAAATTTAAAGCCTAACTGCATATATTGGGCAAAAGGTGGTCAGTGTGTCTACATAGCGAAATCGTCAGAGGTCAGTAAGACGAATAAGAAATATAAAAATACCTTTATTAATGAATCATATGGGATTAGTTACGGAATCTAAGTACATGCATGCTATATCAGATGAATATCGGAGTTATAGGGAACAAGTTTTATTTGAGCCAGCCTTTATTACATGTAACTTCGTTTTCGCGACACTAGGAATGTTAATATATAGCCTGCGGATCCTACATGCGAATGGTGCAGATGTTTATTTTACTAAAAGTGTTATCTAGAATGCAAAATTTTGGACGATATTGGATGATATATCCTTAATTTTGGTCGATTTTGGATGATATACCCTTAATTTTCTAAATATGAGTGTTATAACCTTTAATAGGTCTTACATAGTAATATTATTTATTTAGTCATTAGACATATTAGATCCCAAATTTATAAGAAGAATTAGTATTTTTAGGACTTGTAGTTATAGAGTTTAGGAGATCCTATTATTCAAATTCTCAGTCATGATAATCAGTTAATAACTGAAGTTTTCTGTGTCCTGTTTTAGGATGGAAAACAAAAAACAAGTGATAGTTGTCTCACTTCCTGGTGAAAGTGATAGCCAATATTATGACTACCTTAGAGACATAGCAAATCTATTTATAGAACTGGATGAGAAGACAAAAGGAAGAGATCATCTCTTCATTCTGCATGATAAATCAGGAAGATGGTATCTGAGCCGCCATGACTTTAAAAATGCACACCTGATTGAGCTTGACCAGTATGTGGACATGTGGATGAGAGATTTCCCTCCAACAATGCCAAAACTCCAAGTGAAGTTTAAATATAGACCAGGGTATCTTAAGTCATCACAGGCTAAAAAGGATGAAGCAGGATTTGATAAATTTGCCAGTCAAGTGGGATTACCTCCATTGGAGCACTGTAATCTTGTTCTGGAAGGAGGTAACATTGTGGAAAATGGGGAGGACTGTGCTGTTGTAAGTGACAGAATTTTTAAAGAAAATAAAGGACAGAGTGAAGATAATGTTATAAAAACCCTAGAGTCTGCAATCAAAAGAAAAATTCTCCACATACCAGATCCAGAAGAGGATACCACAGGACATTCTGATGGTGTTGTGTCATTTGTCGAGAAAGATGTTCTTCTTGTTGCTTCATATCCTGACCCAGATGGTCAGGAATACTTTCATGAAATAGAGCAAGAAGTCAAGAAAGAATTTCCACACATAAAGGTTGTGCCATTACCATGCTATGAAGTGAAGAAAAAGTTCCACGGATTTTCATCGGCAGAAGGATCCTATGCAAATTCACTGGTGACCAACAATGCAGTGTACCTACCTTTCTTCTCTAACCAGACAAGCAACCAAAGAGCCCTTGAGGTGTTTAGAACCCACACAGACAAAGAAGTAGTGCCTGTCTATGGGGCTGGAAAGCTTGCTGTGTTAGGAGGTAGTATTCGCTGTATGAGTTGGCAGATTGATCAAGACCACCCAGTCGCTCAACATCTATTTCAGTACATTGAAGGAAGTGGAGGCAATGATGATGATGGTAGTGATGATGATGAAGAAGATTAAACTACAACTACACATAAATCATATACACATAATATACCTATATATATAACCTATTGACATGCATGCAGATTCAAAACTAATACATTTATTCACAAATTACATTATTAGACTTCTTCTTACTCCATGTTATATAATATATATTTGAATCTGAAAGTATAAAACTACAAATTTGTCTATAATTATTTCATGGATATTAATGTAACCAAAGCAAATTGAAATAACCCCATGAAACAAAATGTAATGGTCAATGAGTATAATAGTCAAAAATCCCATCAAAAGTAAACAATTTAGTGTCTACTAACCTCTATTAGACTAATAACTATTTTATGAGTTTCTTCTCAAATAAACATGGAAATTATTATTTCAATCAAGAGTTAGAGTAAAAAAAAAATGTTTGAAAAATGTGTAAAAGTTCTCTAGAAATGTAAGTTGTTTCCTAAGAAAAGCATATTTTAATTTTTAGGTTTTTGATAATTTTTAATTTATTAATTTATTAATTATTTTATTTTTATTTTTCATTTTACTTTTTACTTTTTTTTATTTTTTAAGACTATAAAACAAATTTTTTTTAATGAGCACTAAATGACAGGTGTTCTTGAGGGGGCATCGTATACTTAAAATCTAGAGTTCTAGTATCACTTAAAACCAATAGATATTTGTGATACTTTCATGATGGCGAGGTTTCCCATATTTTCAACCCCAGGTAATCAGATATTCACAGTCACAATGTTAGCCATGCTGTGATGTGAAACTCCATTTCTGGGAAGATCACCTTGGACCTGATAAGGGACTGACCATAAAGTAAATGGGGTGGGGGGGGGGGGAATTCGATTTGAAGGAGCTCGATTTTCGTTCGCCCTGTATAAAACGAGGTAAAAACAAGTGATGACCCCTCCTCCCTGTTTCTATATGGGAATTGCAAATTACCCCCTCTAATGTGCAGTTTTACAGACAGCCCACCCCTTTCAAGAAGTTAAAAAATGTGTGACCCACCCCCTGTTTTCACTACCCCGACCACTTTTTTTTTATGACAAGTCCCTAATGACAGCATAGCTTGCTTGGCAGCGATGCTGAATCCTTTTGCAGTAATGTACCCGAATAGCATTATTAGACAGACAGATCAAAACCAGAGCCATGCAAGGTATGTGCCATGTATCATTCAGTTCCCTTTATTATGCGTCACCAGTGCCTGCATGCACGTGATGTGAACCAGTCTGGATAGGTCACTGATATTAAAGTATATCAAATCAAAAACTTTGTCTCCATAAAAAAGTTGCTTTGATCAAAACCCTACTTCAAAGAGATATCCGCTGTCGGGGTTGTGATTTGCACACTTTGACTTACCTAACTCTAGGATTAGAGGCCATTCAGCGCGGAGGCTCCCACTGAGAATAGTATATTATCTACTGACGAGCGCATGCGATTAACCGCAGTTATACGTGTAATGATTAAAATTCGGGTCTAAATATGCATCTATGGCAATGAAAAAGCCGAGTTTATCAGTGGGTGTAGGATAATTAAAGTCGGCCTGTAATCACCAGTGCTCTTAAAAATCATGCGTGCTAGAATGTATTTATTTCTGTTGAAGTAATCGTTTACAGCCAAGGAGTGCAAAAATGTGCCTTTTTCTCTTACAGGGGACCTATCATTCATTATAAAGCGTAAAAGTCAAACACACGGGGCACGAACAGGTTTTCCTTGATGATGTCTCATTGTGAGTGATCCGGCTTGTTTGGCCCTGGAAAGATGGCCGCACGTTTTGGAAGAGGCGGAGTTAAAACGTTAGGTCCCAGGCCCTTTAGGGGGAGTGGATTATCCCTACCTTGAGAGTTTGGAAACCCTACTGCTAGGGTGAGCCAAGTGTTCCTGTAATACCTTTTATATAGATAAGAGGAAAAATGCTAAAGCTAGGGTAACCCCTATCCTTGTAATGACGTCCTAACTTTCGACTGCGAAACTGCGGTTTTTTTTAAAAAAAGCTTTATTTGCATGAAAATTGCACTCAAACCGTAACAACTGACAACTGTATAAGTTAGAGTAAACACACGGCGAAGCTATCTAATTTGTTTATAAACTCTATGCGTATAAAGGCAACAGACCTATTCTGAGAGAGAGAGATAAAGTGTATTGTGGTCTCGTTACAGATAACACCATATAAGGCGTGATGAACTCTATAGATATTTGTACCAAAGCTAGACCACAATGCACCTGTTCGCTATCTCAGAAAAGCCATATTTAAAGGGTATGCATAGATTAATTTAGTAAACTTTCATTGCTCTAGCATTAGTTCGGGAAAATCGATTATAGCAATTTGAAAAATAGAAGGATTTACGTACTACGAAAGCCAAAGTGTCTGCCCTGTAATTCACATTGAATCATTTTTATTTTATTTAAGTAAAGTTCGATCCCTATAAAGACATTTATTGGTTCTTGGTCGACAATCTTCTTGAAAATTTGGCATAATTTGTTTCATTGGAAATCACATTTTGAAGCCATTTTTCTGTGTACAAAACAAAACATGCATGGGTGAGAGAAGGAATTTCTCCTATTAGGTTCTGCAACTAAAGCACCGTTTGATTTAAATGCATAGATATAAATTGGGAAAATTAAAGAAGCCTAGTCATCCACAATGCATTGCGCGCCGATAATAGCCAATCTTCAGTCAATCCGCCATTTTCTCTGTCAGGCAAAATGGCGGCTCTGGTTTGAATCCATTTCCATCGATCTTGTTTTTCATGCTGGAGAATTTACGTCCATCAGAATATATTCATACATTGTCAGTTTATCTTTTAACGCAGTAGCAGCGAATCTAAAGTATGTAAATAATAATTTAGGTACGCAATGTATTGTGGTTGACTAGGGAAACTGTCACATCATTTAAGGGAGAGGTAGCCCTTTGGTCAGAATGGCGGTAAAGAAAGGAGAGAGAGACGAGAAATTTTACTTCCATAGATTAGGGCGAGAGAAGAATGGTTTGTAGCTGAGAGAAAGGGAAAATTGAGCAAATAGCTGACCCGATCGGAATATTGACTATTTTTATTAACACAAACGCCTGGACTAATATATAGGGCATGCGCCATCTTAGTCTGCTTCGTAACCGTTATTAGCATTGATCAAATTTCCTTCCCACTAATGGGCTGTACGCTCGAGACGAAAACACACCATTGATGCGTATGTTTTCATTTTCTGTAAATCTGGAATTTGAATCATGGCAGTAAGTCTGTTTGAATGGCTGTTTTTCACCGCGGATTTTAGACCACTGACGGATCATTTTGCGGCTTTTATAGGGAATTAATATGGTCATAAAGAGCATATTTCATATCTGCCTAGAAAACAAACAATTAAATCAAATACAGTCGTTCCCAAAAACGTTGTCCAAGTGAAAAGAGGTTTATAAGACAATAAAGTGGCGTGGAATTTTTAATTTGCATGTAAACCACCAGTTGCGGACATTTTCTACACATGCACGTAATGATTGCTCGTGTAAATTCCCAGTTCACCGCACGCGAAAATCGAATATTTAATGAGTCACGTGACATTTATTGTCGTATAAACCTCTTTTCACCTGGACAACGTTTTGGGGAATGGCTGTATATTCAGCTTCATTCAGTGGCAGCGGAACGAAATGAAAAGAGTCGAGGGAGGGGAGGCCTGAAAATTAGTTTTATTTTTGTTATTTTCTTGTTTGGAACCGCGGTCGTCCAAGCTGCCTAGAGGTGGGCTTCCTTCTTCTGCACTAAGGGAACAGTCATTATTTAAGTCGGAGGGGGGGGGGGGGGGGGGGGAGGGGAAAATGGGGGGCCCTCAATTTATTTTAGTAGAACAAGGGGGCCTTGAAAAGTCAAAAGGAGGGTTGGGGGGGTCTTGAATTTCCCTTTATTAGGACTCATTTCCATATACATTGAGATGGGCAGATATACCCGTCCATATATTAAGCCAGAAGAAAGAATATACTTATTTCAAGAAAGTTAGTCACCAAAAACCTACAAAGCTGGGACCGTGGAGGATCAAAGGAAATTTACTTTATTAACAAATAATGTCACTTGACACAAATTTAAGTTTTCGAATGGTCACATGAGGTGAAACTGACTGGCAAAAGATTTCAAATCCATTAAAATAGTTATAAAAATATGGTAGAAACATATAAAATGTATCTACCCATAATTCTTGTCGCTCTCAGCTTTCTAGGTTTTAAAGTGACAAACTTAATTGAAATAAGTATATGCCCTAGGTGCGAACTTGGGGTAGAAGATGAATTGCACTTTCTCTTAAAATGTCCAAAATATGCTAATGAGAGAAGCAATCTCTTTAAGAATAACAGAATTAACTAATATAAAAGTAGAAAACTTACAAGATGAAGAAAAATTCAAATTGATAATCAATCCCAAAA
>WUAP02141634.1:0-12126 GCA_015163945.2 Stichodactyla helianthus | reverse complement strand
ATCCGTGTTGTATCAGATTTACAATCATTCGCCTTCGGCTCGTGTTGTAAATTCTGATACAACACGGCTGCTCATGTTGTAAACACTACATATAAGCAGCAGAAGAAACTAAAGTCGGAAAAATACGAGAAAATTAAAATAATGCCATCTTCCTAATTCTTTTTTAACTTTACTTTTAATTTTAAAAAGTTATGAAAATTTTGCTATAAACGTTTCGTTATTTCTGGCCCACAAGATAGCGGCGTTGAGAACATTCTATTTTGATTAGTCGTGTAGAAAACACGGCAAATATTTAAAATACTATATGTATACGAGCTAGACCAGTACTGCACTAGGTTTGCTTATTAGGGTTGATAAATTGTTTCATATCAAACTTTTACCCTAAGAAACATGTCGTTCACGCTCAGACCCTCCAACTTCCTTATCAGTAATGTTTACTTACCATATTTGAAGTTTGCACTAAATTTGCATCGCAAAAAGAGCAATTTTCAAAGAAAATTCCATCCAAACTTACAGCTATTCGAATGAAAACACTTTTAGGTCGGCCATCTTGTTTTCTGACCAGAAAAGGACTGGGAACGTGACAAAGGGTGACCGCTTGTTGACCGGTCTTTCACCACAGGAAGCCAGCGCGAACGAAAGTAAAAGTTTGATATGTTGATTCATTTCAGGGCAAGGTTATGGGGGACACAAGGTCGAGGCAGTGACAGTTGCCAACACTGAAGCACTCCCTGTCAAACCCACATCACCTTCTCATTCAACTACTCAAAAACCATTTGAGCAGCCACAAGTGAACAAAGTCGAATTGGAAACAACGGCTATGCCTGAAGCCACTTCAATGTACAACAAAATAGGAACCAATCATACCTTAGCGTCCACTACCGAAGTGCGTGAGAAATCTCAGGGTACTACATATGAACCGTCTACAACCCCACAAACCAATCAAATCTCTGTCAAGACTATATCAACAGAGAGTAAAATGGAAAATAATTTGCCAACAACATCCGAAGCTACAGCAGGTGTCTTTCCGACAAACGAGCCTGAACTGACTTCCTCAAAGACGAATAAAATGACAGGTGAGACCTGGATTTATAACAACACTTACACGCATTATAAGGCACTTTCTTTGAAATACTAACTGAAATAATTTCGTATCTTTTAATAATCCGTAAGTTGAAAATTCAAAGCGTTGGTTTCAACAATGTCATTATCAGTTATTTGTTATTTATTTTCGTAAGCTACGATAAAATGTGCGCTCTGATTGGCTAATAACTGTATTATTATATGAGCATGGAAACATGGTTTCCGTGGAAGCAAACTATTTTATTTTAAAAAACACCATGGAACGTGGAAAAGCGTCTTATATGGCTTGAAGGGATCAGGCGTTTGATGGAAGGGGTGTACTGCTAAAATTATGAAGCGCCATATTTTGTAATTATTATATGACAAGCTATAAATTTCACGCGCTCTCATTGGCCAGTGTGCGGTCTATAACTTACGGTACGAACCACCAACCTATTTTTGCGTTCGCCTAGCTATATAATAAACAACTTATTAACCTCGCTTGCTTGGTCCGTACTTAAGTTATGGCCCACTTTTTTTTTTATGGCCCGCGCGCTACGCGCTTGGGCTTTAAGGTAGTGGGAAAAAACTCGGTCCATAACTTACGGTAGGACCGAGTTTCACACTTGGTTAATAAGAGGTATGTGTAGCTAATAAAGGGGAATTGCAGAAAAGGGTGTTAGCTTTTTAGCAGGGTCTTGTGATGTGTTATCTCATCCAATGATTATTTGGAGAATACATTGTTTTCTCCGGTAGAAATGAGAAAGGCACTAAAAATCATGTTAAGCAAAATAAAAATGACCCAGCCCATTCAGCCAGACCCTCAAATAAATGTTTGGTTCTTCAAAAGCACCAACAACCAGTGATACACAAGTAGGAGAAGTTGTTACAACGAAAAAAATCGAAAGTCCTGTGACTACTCCTTCTAACCCAACTGAAGGAAATACAGAGAAAGTGACTCCAACTGAAGCCAGTAAAACAAGCAACAGCGTTCCTGAAACTTTTACAGAAAAAAGAAAAATGAATCTAAAGATGGAAGTCTCTAATGACGACGAAGATACTGAACCATCTGCACCTACTACAACTACAACCGCTATGATGAATTCCTCGGCTTCGTCAGTGAACGAGAGCTTTCCTACTGAGTTCCCCATGGGCAACGAAAGTGTTGCTCTGAGCAATTTTACAGGAAATGAAAGTGTGCCAACTGAAGGAAGCGAGACGCCAGGAAGCACTGATGAACTGATGAGCACCATGGCGCCAACGATGGAACCTGAGACAACGATTTACAAACCAGAACCTGAAAAACACGTACTAGATAAACTGTAAGTGTATGACATCACAAAAGCTATAGTCATTTTCTTGTGTTACGTATGGTTTTCCCATTATGAACCTCTTGGGAATTTTTCATCGCCATTTGAGGTACATCTATATAGACGTAGCTCCTCAAGCGTTACCATGAAAAAAAGAAATTAACTTAAGGGAATGTGATCTGAAATGGGAATTTAATAAGCCCAAGCTGAAAAGGTTTCTTTTCTACTCTTTATCCATCAACATTTTTTCATCTTTTTACTTATACTTCTCACGAGTGACACTGTATATTTGTTCTAAATTTTAGAAAGCTAATGGCATTAATACAGCGCATAAAGTTCACTACACTGCAGGTAAGAATAAGAATGCAGGAAACTAGAAAGAGCTTTCGATATTGTGCAAATATACAGGAAGGTGCCCATGCGAATTTTCTTCTGAAGAAAAATGCAAAAAAATATGCAAAAACTACATCTTTTTAATTTACAGATGGAACAACTACTCATTGGGAAAATCGTAGAAGAAGAAGTACAGGAATCTAGAAATGGAAATCAAGCAAAAAGTATGTAACAAATACAGAAGATCCAAACTTTTTGAGGTGGTAGTTTGTTGATTACGCATTGAGCGTAGGAACTGGATTCATTGGAAATTCATTTAAGTCGTAATGTCACGTGAATGGAATCGATTTCACTTTTGCACAGTCACGTGAATTGTACCGTCACGTGAACCATATCAGTCGTACTGTCATACCGATTTCTGTATTGCGCAGTCACGTGATTGCATCATATCAGTATGGCACAGTCAAGTGAATTGTACCACTCCAGGTACACAGTCACATGATTGGACCATATCAGCCGTACAGTCAAGTGAATTGCATCGTTTCAGGTATACAGTCACGTGAATTACGCTAATTAGTTGCAGAGTCAAGCGTACCGATTTCGCTCTTGCACAGTCACGTGACTATCAAAATTTGCAGTCACGAGTGTATCATACGTTGTTTCAGGAGAAATGGATGACTTTAGATATGGTATCGATTCCTATTTGGGCTTTGGTCGACGAACGAAGAGAAACGTGAAACGAGATGTTGGGAAAGAGTTCATTGATAAAATCAAAAGAATCGATCTAGATCGCAAGAGAAAGAAACGATCAAAACAGGCAAGAAAATCCAAGTCTGGTCAGTTAACAAGAAAAGTATGACAGTAACTTTAGTTCGAGTACCTGAGATATACTTAAACGTTTTTGTATTATGAAACTTTACCAACCTTTTGCCCAATAATTTCCCTTTTCGATTTCTGAAGGAAGAATTGAAGCAAACTTGGGTCACCTGTATCAGATGGCGGAACTTTCTGATCTATCTTTTCACCTTCTTTAAGTTACTAACATTGAGATGCTTTTTTCATTTCTGAAGTTCAAATTTGACACTAGTGCTTGATTTAAGGGGGTTGTAGTCGCGTGTCCTGTTGGTGCAAAAGGCCTATTGCTTGAAACGTTCTTGAAACAAAGAAGTTTCAAGAAGGCCAAGAAGTTTTATTGCCATGATTACGTAATCATATTTCCAAATATTATTATTATTTTTTAAAACTTTTATCTTATTATTGTCTTTTTATTTCAGGCTATGCAGCTGTAGAAAGGGTCTAGGAAAGACTCTATCCAAACACCTCGAAGTCGCGTAGGTTAAAAAAACTCGGCTGCGCCTCCTTTTTTAACCCACTTTTCTGTGTTTGATCTATTACTTCATAATCAAAAATATTTGATTTTACTTAAACTGTATACGCTAAACGTTTGTTAAACATAAATCTCTTACGAGGTGCTCTAAATCTAAATATCTCGAAATAAAAATGACAAAAACATACATAAAAAGTTCGAGGATTTTTGGTTGCTTGATTCAATGACTGTTTGATTCAATAACTATTCTTGAAAATCTTTTTAATGATTTTAAATTCTGAGGTAACGAATTCCACTGTTTGAGAAAGAGAACGAGAGTACGAGGAACAATGGCACTATTACAGACGAGTAACCTGATATAGCTTGAAGAGTTTTATCTTGGCCAGTCTTGTACTCTTGCTGTTATTCTTCTGGCTATCCGATAGCCACCGATAGAATACTTCAAATATGCACAAAGGTTTTCATTTAAAAAATCAGCACTCAAAAACCGCATGGCAAAAAATCTTTTAAAATTGCCTTGTTTTAACTTCATGATCCAATCTTTAATTCGAATAAAATAGAAAACATTCTGTAACAGGGAATTCTCAGTAATCAATTTAATTTATTTTAGGACGTTCCCCATTACAGAATTTTTTTTGTTTTTCTTTGCACTTACGATCCCTTAAATAAGAACCGCATGCAAAACTTTTTAAAAATTTGCCGTCCAGTTTTTGAGTCATATAGCTTAAGTATGAGAGTTTTTTGGACAAAATTTTTAGTTTGCAAGATCAAATGATTTTACATACGTCAATAAAGGCGCGCGCACGAAAACCGTTTCGATCCTCCGAGAACGAGTACGAGTTTGGACTACGCGTGAACTGGATCGAGCATTGACGTAGTCGTTCTTGATGTCAACTAAACATATTTCAAATGTAAACAAACGACGGCAACGACTACGAATACGAGTTACATTCCTTGGTGCGCTATATACTCTCTTGTGCGATATTTTTTAGTAAACAAACTATGAAGCTGTTCATGACAAAGCTATTCATGGATGACTTTTAGGAAGAAGAAGGATTTTTAAAAAGAAGAACCTTAACTATTTGCTGAAATCTCGTTGCGTAGACGAGGACGAGATTTTCAAGGTGGTGTGATGTTGTCAAGCTCCAACACATGCGTAGTAAATGAAAACTCGTACTCGTTCTCCAACCAGGCGATCTCTAAAATGTGCCAGGCGTCGGGCGCGGTAGACGAAGAAAAATCCATCCCATAGAGCCCTTGGGCGCTAAAAAGAGTCCCGTGTCCTCGGAAATTCGTGGTAAATGATTCGAAGTCCGCCTTAACTGTTGGAACGTTGATCAATGAAGAAGTTTGTCCAGTTGAACTATCTTTTGCACATTTTTACAAGCACCATCTTGTTTTCGAAATCAACAAACAATTGCAAGTTATCATGGGATGGAGTTTTTCTCGCTGACCACAAAATGCGCTCTGATTGGCTATTTCGCTTTCCTCAGATCACCAGGAACTGAAGCTCACTTTTTTTTATTCCCGCAGTCTTCGCCACGCATGTCACCTACAATGAAAATTTGCTGTCAGAGTACACAGGTCGGCATTCTGCCGTTTCATCTCACTTTGAATCCTATACAGTAAACTCCATTGTCTGTCGGATGAATATCATTATGTGAAAATACCAATATTTTCTTCTAAACACTTAGACTACTAAATTTAGACCAGCGTCTTCATGAAATATTGATTTTAATTTAATATAAATTTAAAGCGAGACGTTCGAATACCTCTGTACCTGTATATTTAAGGTGTCGGCAAGTTTTGACGTAAAATTAAGCTGTCAGCTATAACTGATATAGCAAGATGACTACGGTTCCGACTAAGGATAGCATCGTTGAAAAATCCAAGTTTTGGATTAAAACGACAAAAAGGTTGAAAAATAAAATTTCATGTTAATTTAAAATTACAAGCGCAGGGTTTAAACGCTGAAGCCTAAACAATAGGATGGTAGAACAAAGATAAGACAAAAAGATAAAACAAAAAAGATCAAAATAAATCAAGTTCAAGCTATAACTGAGTTGCCGTGATGTTTTTCGTAACGCTTGCTTTGATGAATAACTTTTTTTAAAAAATGAAGAGTCATTGATGACAGCGTTAAGAATAATTAATACCTCTTATGAAGTTCAATCTCATCTAAGTGTATGAAAATAATATTGGTCGGTAGCTGCAATCGAAGTGTTCATTTGTAGCTAGTCATTGTGGGGTTTCAAACAAGAGAAAGAAATAAAGGAAGGATGGAAGAAAGAAAGAAAGAAGAAAGAAAGAAAGAAAGAAAGAACGGAAGGGAAAAAGAAAGAAAGAAAGAATATCAATCACCAACCTAAACTTAATTATCTCGAAGTAGTGGAAGCGTTTCTAATGTAAGTATTTCACATGTAAATATTCGTTAACAAATAATTTGTTTAGCTGCATTTCGTAGGTCTTTCATTCGCCACAGATACAAAATAGGATTAAGAGTAGAATTCAAAGCAATCAAGAACTCCGTTACATGAAGCATCACAACACTTTTTCCCACAAACAGATACAAGGCACTGTACAAAACCATCGGTAAATACGAAAGCAAACAAAGTGCTAGGATCATGACCATAGTGATCAGGGATCTCTTGTATTTCCAAATACTAAAGTTTACTTGACTTTGGCTTGGTTGACTTTGGCTTGGTTGGCTGTGGGTTGGTTGGCTGTGGGTTGGTTGGCTGTGGTTTGGTTGGCTGTGGTTTGGTTGGCTGTGGTTTGGTTGGTGGTGGTTTGGTTGGTGGTGGTTTGGTTGGTGGTGCTTTGGTTGGTGGTGGTTTGGTTGGCTGTTGCTCGTTTGGTTGTGGTTTGGCTGACTGTGGTTTGAAGTTACTTGTGAAGATAACTTCCTAAATGCACGGAACGCTATGGAATAGGCTATGATTATAATAGACAATATGATCCCCATATTCAAAGTTGTTGTGTAAGATAGAGTGTTGCGGTCAAAGAGTTGGATTGAGGTTAGAACGGCAAAGAAACCAAAAGCCCAAGCAAACACTACAAACGTAATAACTTTCTTTTTAGTCACAATGATGCGATATCCTGCCCTTGTCTTTATAGCAAGACATCGGTCTATACTGATCCCCGCAAGCGTTTCAATGGTTACCATACCAACAGGATAGCCAATTCGACGAGCAATTGCCCAAGAGAAGCAGAAAATCTGAAAGGATTTTGTCAAAGCATGAATAAAATATATAACAAACAGAACTTGAACGACTGCTCCAACGAGAAGATCAGTCATTGCAAGACTACACAGAAGAATCCTTGATGGCGTTTGTAGAGAAGGTGTTTTCCAGATGGTGACGATGACAAGAGCATTAAGAAGAGTCGCAGTTACTGCAGTTACTATATTCAATATAATCAAAGGAACAGTAAACTCAACTTTATATTCCGAGAGAGAATTCCCATTTTCATGACAAATCTTGGACTCCATCTTAAAAAGCAAACCGAAGTTTCTTCACAATGGAGGACTATTTTATGAAGACAGAAAGACACCGCCTGCTAACACCTGCTACTGCAAAATATAACGTTATTTATCAAAAAATACTTTAGGCATTGTGATTGCACAGATATTGGCAAGGCTCTTGAAGTCTTCTTATTAATTTCGCTAGAATCTCCGGTTTTGCAGGGCACAAGTTTATAAGTGTATATCAATCTGAAATGTCACGCGCGTTAAATAAAGTCTTATTCTATTCCATTAGGAGCAGGAGAGCAGCTTATTTCCCACAAGCCAGACAGGCATGGATACCTGTTGTTAGAATACAATGGCCAAAGCGAAAATTATGAGATGACATCGAATAATTGGAACGGATTTCTTTGAAATGCTCTGACATGTATTTATTGCTCCAAAATACCGAAACAGTAATTTCCATAAAAAATTAGTCTCTCATAGAATTGGGGGCGGGTCACTTAGCGATTCTAGTGCTGTCGGATGACAACACCTAGAAAGCATAAGCAAAGGGGTCTATTGTTATCGCTCAATAATTAAAACTAAAAAATCTTTATTGATGAAAATTTAGCCACTCGTAGGACTAGGGGCGAGTCACCTAGCCATTATACTGCTTTCGGACGACAACATCTCGAAAACACAAGGAAAGAGTTCCTTAACATTTTATCGATAAAATCCAATTAGTCTTTACACGATAAATATGTCATAGATTAATCAGCTTGACTTGTGAATCGTGAGATCTTGGCAGTATACACTTATTTTAAAAAACGTTTTACGTCGGCGACCTGAAATCTGACATCTAAGCCAAATAATTCTCAAGCGTAGGCCATCGCTCAAAGGTGATGTCATTTTTAGCTGTTTACTGATTGCAAATGGACCTTTTTACCCATCCCCCACAGCGGCCATCTTGAAATCTATTTTTTAAAATAAGAAATTATGGGCTGCTGAGGAAGCAATCATTGGGAAAAACTATAGTATGCACAGCGATGTATTTTTATTTAATTTTACGCTATCCAATGAGAAACACACCAAAAACCAATTGAATTTGCTGGTAGTTTGAGCGATATTTGAAACACCAAAGCCAAAAATTATTGGAAAAAGTAATCGAGCCACACTTTTCTTTATAAATATTTCTACGTTTGCTCCCTGGGCATCCCATACTTTCTTAGGCTAATTCAATATATTACCGTATCGGTAAAAAGGTCTATTACTAAAAGATCAAGTTTAATTTGAACACACACAGCTCGTGCCCTCCTGTCGGGCTCAGATTCAGATTTCAGATCGCCGACCGACAAATTTTGTTTAAAATACTAGGTGTGTATCAGAATGGATTTGTTTGCTGTCCAATATTACATATATCAAACTGTTCAAATTTGTCATGCGAAATATATCTGTAAAGGTAAGGATATTCCCTGTATACCGTCTTGTTGGTACTACAAGTTTTGTGCGGGAAATGCTGGGCCGGTTTGTTTTAAGCCCGATTAGTGCTAATCCTAGGTTAACTCTTAATAAAACATATAAAGTTAACCCAGGATTAGAACTAATCAGGCTTTGAACAACCGGGTCCTGCAGTCTATCGAAGGCAAGTCAAGCGCATAATGAAACGTCATTTTCATTATAAATACTACATATAAATTGCCCTATATCGTTATGACGTCACGGCTTGTTTATGAGGGGAACAGAATCGTCCAGAACAATAGAATATTGAACAAAATACGTTTATCACTCAAATTGTCTGGTTTCCAAATATAAGATATACTGGTGTAAATAGAGAATAATATAAGGGCGCGCGGAAATATGGAATTTATCTTCGAGTGTTCAATTTGATATCTCACGAGTCAATTGAACACGAGAAGATAAATTTCATATCTCCAAGCGTCCATGTATTATTCTGTTTATTATATAAACCATAACACTGTATTTTTCAAAACAATGGAATTTTATTGGGAAAAACGTCAAAAATCTCATTGGTGATCATTTCACATGTGAAAAATATCGTTTCACGTGTGCTGAGGTACGAAATTTCTCAGTGGTAGAAATCCCTGTAAAACATTATAGTTTATATAATAATACACAATATTTACTGTATTTGGTGGCTGTTACCGCTTTTCTACGGTCTACAAAACGCATTTAATATCGATATTCATTGTGTTGTTACTGTTTTGTCCCCCTCCCACGACCATGATCCTTAGCGTTTAAATAATAGATTGTTTTGATGTGAGGTCATATTATTTTTTATGTAAGTTGTTTCTTTGTTGTTTCTTTGTATAACGAGAAATGTTTTTCCTTCAAGAGAAAGGAAGATTTTTTAAACAAAAATTTGCGAAATTTTTTAAAATGAGAATTTTAAAGTCTAGGGTTTTTTAGTAAGCTTAAATATTGGTTTAAATAATGGTAAAAGTAATTTATTTCATTTCGATAACACGTACGGGAAGCCGTTTTTCATACGTTTTCAGCATTATATACGTTGAAATACATGGCTCCTGCTAATATACCTTTTTCTCAAGCTCATTGCGCGCTCACCCAAATTATAATAAAATAATAATGTCGAACTTTACATGAGCCGAATCTAATTACATCAAAAAAGACCGCCTAATTATCTTTTGTTTCTAATGCATTCGGCTCATGTGAAGTTCAACGCTTGAACTGGGCCTTATGTAGCGCATTTCACATTGTCCCAATGCGCTTTACAATCGTTTTCAGTGGAGGACTTTACAGGCTGGATATTAAAGCGCCATTGGCACCCGCGCAGCTTACAATCATGATTGGATAATTAGTATTAGTATGTTATGCCTCCAATTGGGGTAGGCTGTTGAACCGGGAGACAATCCCCTAAATCCAGGAAATTTGACAGACCACGATGCCAGAACGCAAGTTTTATAGTAAGAATTGTCATACAGTTTTATGAAATGCTTCAAAAAAAGTATATAATTGTTTATCTTCCTCTTCATATTTAAGGCAATGCAATCGTGCATTGTTACACATCTTTTCTGCGCATGCTTTTCGTTGGTTGGGATTCCTGTGGTAGAGCTTTTTCAATATGGCGGATAAGACATTTTGATATTCAACGGCAAATATATCTAAATATATAACTAGTCATACTTATCAGTAACGGAATCGGGAGATAGTTTTTGTTCTTAAAAAGGAATCTGAATGTGCCAACGAAGTGATGAGATTTAAAATGGAGTATTTTAGCAAGAGTTTTATGCTGCAAATTACAGACCTATATCAACTTTACCTGTATTTGCCAAGATTCTTGAGCGCGCTGTTCATACCATGGTTTATTCGTATCTTCAAGACAGGCTCCTATCGATCTATCAGTCTGGTTACCGACCACTGCATTCAACTAGTACCTGTCTCACGGATGTCACTAATAAACTGCTCTACAACATGGACAAAGGTCAACTTACTGGAATGGTCTTTTTAGACCTATCCAAGGCCTTTGATACCCTGGACCACAATATCATGCTGGACAAACTATTCTCTCTTGGATTTACTGACTCTGCTGTTTGCTGGTTTAAAGCCTACCTGACCAATCGTACTCAGAGTGTCAATGTCAATGGTTTTGTCTCTGACCCACAGTCTATTCAATTTGGTGTACCTCATAGTTCCATACTGGGCCCTCTGCTCTTCATTGTGTATAATAATTAATGAACTGCCTTCCGTTGTCCAAAACTGTGACATTCAGCTGTTTGCTGATGACACTTTGCTTTTTTTCAGTAGAAGTTCCATTTTTGAAATTGAATCTTTCTTATCTAGAGACCTTGATAATATTATTGACTGGCTTGATAATAATTTTCTTTTTCTTAACTATTCCAAAACTAAGATAATGCTCATAGGTACACATCAGAAGCTCGCCAGGGTTACCAGTTTTTGTGTTACAGCACGCAACAAGACCCTGAGTAGAGTTTATCAGTTTAAGTATCTTGGTGTCATGCTTGATCCAACCCTCTCTTGGAATGGCCATATTGACCATATTTCCACCAAAATATGATCTCGGTTGGGCATGTTACGGAAAGGCCGTAAGGTTATCCCTCGCGATGCTTGTATTACCTTGTATAACACCATGATACTTCTGCTGTTTGATTACTTTTCCACAGTTTGGGACGGTTGTGGAAAAACAAATCGTGACTATCTGGATATACTCCAAAGGCGTGCGCTCAGTATTATTGAAGGTCGTAAAATCCAGCAGCATGAAATCAGTCGCATCCTTAGCTGGCCATCATTAGAATCCCGCAGGAAGTATCAAATTTGCTTACAAATTTTTAAGTGCCTAAATGGCCTTGCGCCTGCCTATCTTTTACATGGCTTTTTTTACTCGCACGACGTCCACAATTATAATACGCGAAACAAAGATCTTCTCCGCCTGCCCCTTGCTAAGACCGCTAAGTATTATAGGTCTTTTCGCTTACATGGGGTTAAAGTGTGGAACACACTTCCGAGTAGCATTAGGAACACAACATCTTTGTCTAAATTTAAAAAAAATTTAAAATGTCATTTGTGTAATTCGTAAATTAGTTTCTTGATAATGTAAGATTTCTATCCTATACCTTTCTTCTTTATGTAGTTTCTATTTGTCATGTTTTATA
>WUAP02141612.1:0-12132 GCA_015163945.2 Stichodactyla helianthus | reverse complement strand
AAGTATGACTGAAGTCTTGCAGGTTGTAGGGGAGGTTATTAAGTTGCAGAGGTGTGAGGCTGAAAGTATGACTGAAGGCTTGGAGGTTGTAGGGGAGGTTATTAAGTTGCAGAGGTGTGAGGTTGAAAGTATGACTGAAGTCTTGGGGGTTATGTAATTTTTACTCTCCACAGAAGGGGTTATGAAATGTTTGGTCGTCAAGGCCCAAAATTTTGCCGACCCAAAATTTTTTATCTCCTTTTTTTTTCTGCTCTTCTGTCCAATCCCTTTCATTTTCTTCCATTCTCTTTTTCCTCTTATTTCTCTTTCTCATTCAGTGTTTTTTTCTCTCATTCATTTTTTCGAGTTTCTTTTGCTTTATTCCTGCTGCCATTCCTTCTTTAAGAAGTCGATTTGTTAGATGATTAAAAATAAATTCTCACCGAACTAGGCTTGGAATTCAACAAAAAAGAACTCTGGCCAAGTCAAAGCTGATATTCAAAGATCCTTTGGAGGGCTATCATAGAGCTAGAGCAGTAAGTTGCTATATATGTATTAACAGATCCATCCTTGGTAACCCAGGGGTAAAATTCTGTCGCTCGTTTTCTCGCTACCAGAAAAAAAAGAAGTCTGTTAGAGCTTGTTCCGGCTTTCAAAAATCACACCCAATAAGAGAGCAGACATTGCTAACCGTTAATTTTTTTTGTCTAGCTATACTTTATGCTGCCCCCAAAATGGTTACACCCCCACACCCACACACCCACACCCCCCCCCCCCCCCCGAAGAATTTCCTCTGGATAGTGGTCAGTTTTGTTTTATTTCTAACATATCCCAAGATTTTCCAGTCACTTCTACCTGACCTCCCAAAATATCCAATTCTATTCTCCCCCAGGATTTCCTGATGTTCCCTCCAGATCAACCGGTTTTTCTTTTCTTTTTTTTTTTTTTGTTTTTTTGTTTTTTGTTTTTTGTTTTTTGTTTTTGCGTGAGTCAAATCTGACGTAATAATAACTACACATCGGCGCATAGGTTTTAACTTTATAGCAAAGAAAGTGTTGAAACAAAATACCAGACACGATGCTTGACGTGTCACTTTTTGACGTTTATATTTTTCAGGTCAGAAATGAGGGACTGACAAACGTGCGCCACCCAAACAAGGTAATTACTCTCCTCTGACGATAAGATAGTAGTCTATTAACCCAATTTGAATTTTTTGCACTAAGCGCAAATCTTCCGTAGGATTGACTAGCCACAATCTCTGGCTTCTTGCAGACTCTGACATATAGCTAATTCAATTAACGTTGTCGCTGAAAAAAGTCTAAAGCCTAAAGCTTTAAGAGTGGAATCATGAAATTTTATTCACCGTGACATTATTATAATAAGAAACTCACTGTATGCTTGCAAATTCTACAACTTGGACATATATTCCTTAATTCTTAGATAGCCTACAGCGAAGTTTGTTGGTAAACAAAAGATAAATGAAAGCTTTTAGGCTTTTTTCAGCGACAACGTTAATTGAATTAGCTATATGAGCCTAATGACCCTTGAGGCCCAGCAAAAAATACCTTTGTTACCTCAGCCATTTTGATTAAGATTTCATTTTCGTTTTCGATTTTGATTTCAAATTTTTCTGCATGTTTTTCCTCCACTACACACTTATTTCAAAAACCGTTGTCGTAGACGTAAGCAACAAGCCAAGACCGCAAAGCCTTCGGGTAATTTCTTCAGCAGCTCATCCATTCTGAGACGCGCTCATTTTAGTCTTTTTACAGTATATGGGAAAATGAAAGTTCATATGTGTGCCCGAAAACTCAGCTGATACGAGTACCAAGAGTTTGCTTTCAATTCCGACATGTCGCTTGTCGCTATTGGCTGTGATAACGGTTTTTGAAACAGGTGTACACACCATTTCGTTTCATTGCACAAACCATTTCCTTGATTATTATGCTTTTCTTAGCAATAACTTTACCGTACTTTATAAGACTTATGGATTACTAATGCCGTTTAGTTATTTCCTCAATCCCTCACATAGGAGCTTCGACTTCAAAAAGTAATTAACGCAGCGTTGGAAGTCGGTGGACAAGTTCGATTAGTTACCAGATCCCCTGCTACTAGGAAACGAAAACGAACACCCGCTGAAAACGATGGCCCTCCGAGTAACGTACGAAAAACTGCCGAGGGAACTACGAGTGCTTCTTCGAAGGAATTTTTCTGTGTGCAAGCATTTGGTCCAGACGGAGTCCCTCTTTGTCTGTTCTGTAAAGTCCCTGTTGATCATGGTACCTTGGGTAACGAGTGGGACTCCAGGTTCTGTTCTCATGACTGCAAAGAAAATTATCAGGTAATGGAACGAACAAAGTTACAGGAAGTTAAAAGGAAGACTGGAAGGGACGTCATATCTTAGAATATCTAAAGCTTAAGGTGGCTGGCTACTATTGAATCGAGTTTCTGAGCCCACAGGCATGCGCGCGCATAATTTCCACCGAATTACCATGGTAACCTTCGGAATTTTACTGAAAAAGATTGAAGAAATACGTGTTTTGAACTTCAAGAAGGTAAAAACCTCAAATTTTGCACGGGACCCTATACTTTTTATGTGCTTATTTGAAAAAGCTCCTAAAAATCTATGTCATATCAAAATTTTTCAAAAAGTTAAATATTAGAACTTATGAATAAAGCTTTTTACGAATTTCTTCTCGACCTGATGGGACGCTTTTGGGCAATGGTTGAACAAAATATGCCAAATTCAGGTATTTTCATTTCCTTATCTTAAAGTTATTTATGTCGTGTTGTAGAATTATCAACCAGTTAACATCTGTCCAAATATTGTCTTCGTACGTCTATTATCTTTTGAGCTTTAATTTTTTTCCTACTCACTTCGACTAACGAGATTTTGGCTTCCAAAACTCATAAACACCCATCCATTCAAGCTTGATTATCTCAAAAACTAGTTCGGGACACCCTATATTTCTGTACATATTTGAAATCAGCATTAAATTTTCGTTAATTTTCGCTATTTTAAAAAAAGTTAAATATAAAATCCAATAGTAGCCAGTCACCTTAATAACTCCCTTTAAATCCTAACCTTGGTGTATCTTCCAGAAGCCAGTGTAGCGTAGTTAGTTAGCGCCTCATGCTGAGCGAGAGGTCCTTAGCTCGATCCTCAGTGACCTCACACACTTGTTTCGACATGTCTCTAATCTTCAAAAGCTTTAAATACCCTTATAACGGAGCACTGATGGAGAGAGGGGGGTAAAGTGTGCACCGTCGGCTTCCATTGATACCAGCCTCGTAGTCGAAGGAACTCAGCAACGTTAAATAAAGTTACTTTACCCTTTTTTCATCTCGTACATCTCCTAACGTTCCGAAAACGGCAGCCTCGAGAAATTACTGAATCACTAACTAATGAATAACAACTGTTTTAGATTCGTATCAGTGGTACTGCAATCAGACGCAATCTGTTTGAAGCTGAACAAGGTGTGTGTCAGCTGTGTCACTTTGATGCGCATGCGTGTTTTCAAGCCGTCAAGTCACTGCCGAAAAAGGATCGGCGAGCATTTCTGGAAAAAAGTGTGTACTATGGTCTCCCCCCACAGTTATTGAATCGTATGATCGTAGATCCAAAGGAAGGCATGGTAAGTCAGGACATTTATCAAGCGCCATCAAGAACCAATAAAAGGAAATCTGTAACACCGTGAAAAAAGAGAAATATACTTAACTTTACTGACGCCATCAAGATTATTCTAGTACTTTTCTTTGTGAACGAGAGTTTTGTAGGTCGGACTACATTCAGTGTGGTGTGATATAGTTTATTTTTTTTTTCCGTTCCGGAATCCTAGTGAATCGCGTGCTGATTGGTTGTTAGCCGGTCCGGTTTTTTCTCAGTACGGACCGGCTCATCCGGACCGCTCACAGTTACATGGGCTTAGAAGGGATTTCGAACCGAGGAAAAATAAAAATTTATTAAAAATTTATTAAATATTTATTAAATATTTGCCCTCGTTTTTTAAAACGGACCTCGGCCTGCGGCTTCGTTTTTTAAAACCTCGGGCAAATATTTTCTCAATACGGACATCCCAGCCGTTTAATAACATATATGTGTGATGTAATTATATGTAACTGATGCGGTATGGTTCGGTATGATGCGCGGTGTTCGTGGTGCGGTATTTTGTTGTTGTTGTTGTTGTTGTTGTTGTTGGACTAAGGTGCAGTGTGGTATGATCGTATTTAAGGGGAAGGTGTGTCGTGGACTGCGGCACAGTGGTGCGATATACACGTCTTTAATTCTTTTTATTTTCCTGCAGTTCTGGGAAGCGGATCACATCGTAGCTGTAGCAGAAGGAGGAGGTGAATGTGGAATGGAAAACTTCCGAACCTTGTGCGTCCCTTGCCACAAGCAAGTCACCAGAGAATTGTTACAGCGTCTAAGAACAAAACGACAACGAATAGTCTGTTGCTCTGGTATTTAGATTGGGTGATTAAGTGTTGCTGATATGCATCTTATGAGTCAACATTTCATGGCAGATTTTGGGATTTGGAAGTTGAATGTTTCGTTAGATTGATTGGTCTGGTACCTAGATTGGGTGATCAAGTGTTGCTGATATGCATCTTATGAGTCGATGTTTCGTGGAAGGTTTTGGGATTTGGAAGTTGAATGTTTCGTTAGATTGATTGCAGTTGGTTTGAAGCCTGCAAGTCAACTTCAGGGCTTAAGCAACAGTTTTGGTTTTGAATTTTTCTTTACTTTCTTGATCAGTGGACCATCAAAGTATTCGCTCCCGAGATATTCATTTCATCTGTAATAGCTGTCCTCGAGAAAATACTTAGAAAAGGTTTGAGGGACAGATTTCTAGAGTACATTTACAATCCGACTTAACAACGGAAAAATATCAAATGCTACGGGAACTGGTGCCAGTATTCCTTACCGCCAGCTATAGAAACCTGGCATTGCTATGTAGCGGGCATTTGAATGAGGTAATGAATGAATATAATGGAGCTGTTACATTACGTCAGCGAGACAATTCCCACTTCCGAGTTCTTGAAAATGATGCATGAAGGCGAGGCTTCGTGCTAAATCACGCTTGGTGACGTGAAACGACTGACATTTCTTTGACTTTTTCTGTTGCTTAAAAGATTATTTTTACGAGTGAACCGCCAGCAAGTCATAGAGAAAAGAGTGTTAACAGAACGAGTTAGTCGTTTCACGCCACAAAGGTGTGATTTCGCACGAAGCCTCGCCTTTATGCACCATTTTTGAGAACTCAGAACTCAGAAATGGCCTATTTAAGCTGAATGTTAAATAGACCAGGAGTTTTCGCTCCTCAGTTGAAAGTCAAATTTTGTTTCTTTGAAAACGAGCGAACTGCAAACACCAAATTTGAAAAAACGTCGGGTTCAAAAGGTTAAATCATAGAAGGTAAGACCGGGGAGGATTCTGGGTAAATAGTTAATGAGGCTCATTATATGCGTTGAGCATTGTTATAATTCACGAATATTGCGGTCTTTGAGAACTGGAAGAAATGTTCGAGATTTGCAATGATAAACAATTCCTATGCATATAATGTCGGCCTTACAAAGTACTTTCCCATAACCCCTTTCGGTCTTACATTCTATGATTTAACTTTTTGAACCCGACGTTTTTTCAATTTGGTGTATATTGTTATGCTTACCTAAATTCTATTTTATTTTATTATTAGAGCAAGATATATCGAAATTTATTTAGAAAATTGAATGATAATATTTTTACATATGTAAAGAGAAAGACTCTGAAGTGAATTATGAAAAATTGAATTATAAATATTGGCTGATGCTCAATAAAATTATAGTATTTTATTAATATGATATCTTATGAACAAAATAAATACATGTGATGGGTCTTATAGAGTTGATTTCGTATAAGTGGAAACGTTCAAGCTAACGTTGAAATGGTTTTCCGATTTCGCGTGAACGGATCAGAGAGAATGCATTGAGTAATGAATTTAATTAAAAAACATTCAACAGACAGTTTCTTTATTAAGTTGGTACTTGTTTACAACCTTATGTATACTTACATATTTTCTGTTTTCTTCACATTTATGCTTGTGTGATTTATCTTGGTGCTTTCTTATGCATTTCTACTTATGAGCGCGTCTTTTCGTGACTTCTGTACAAAATTCGATTACATTTTTCAAGATTGCTTAAGAAATAGAGACAGACTGTCTAGCAGTCAAAAACAAACCCATTCGAGCTGATTGGATTGTCACTTAAAGGGTCCTTATACGACACGCAATCATTTTATATTGTATTTACAATTTTTGATAATCATTACTACATATACCAACGCGATTTTTGTCATTCAAAACACAGAAATTCAAAAAGTTGTCGAGAAAACTGAGCGCTTGGATGGATAAGACGTCAGTGCATATAGAAAAAATGGGAATCAAAAAGCGCAAATGTCCTCATAGCACCTGCCTCATGATGCATTGCGTTACAACCTTTCAAAAAATCACTATTTTGACAGTTACATTGACTGAAGTGATGGCGCGCGTTAAAGTGGTGAAGACGTTGATTTACAAAAGAGACTGAGGAATAGACCAAATCATCCTGGGCGTTCTATTTTCCTATTGCAGACCACATGTATGTCAATCCCTTGAAAATACAATTATTTGTCGGAGACTCATCAATGTTTATATCCTTTTCAGGGCGTTACAAAGAAACAATGTCCGCGGGAACGACACCAGACATGATTCTTTTATAAACGCAGTATCCATACACGCTAAGGGTTTTGCTCCAGGGACAGGCCAAAGGGTTATTTTATACAACTCTAGTACACACGAGAGAGCATGCTGCAGGAGCTTGCTGCATGGTGTGGTCATGCTCGCTGATATTTAACCAGTTTAATGTCAGCAAGCATGAGCCGGGAGCAAAATTCTGCTTGTGCCACAACCTCAGTTTTTTACATGAAATCGTTGGTACAGACAAAGGAGCAAAACCCTCAGTGTGTAAAGATCTTTATGCCTTTGCACATAACAGATATTCAGAAAAGTGGGTACGGCTCTGTGCATTATGTAGATAAGAAAAGCAGCAAATTTTTCACCACGTATTAAATGTAATCCATTTTAAAAAGCTGTTTAAACGACATCTTTCCAAAACCTAGCTACCGTAAATTTTGAATGAATTTTCGCTAGACTACCATCGAGTAACTCTTTCGTATCAACGGTCTGCCATCTTTTGCTCTCGGTACGATTTTTCTTGGTGATATTTGGCTTAAATCAGCAGCAATATCCCCTCCATTCATTTCCATTTCCTCCAGCATTGCGGTGTTTTCTGCCTTGATTCGCTGGATCGTCGTTCGAAGTTGAATGAATTGCCGCGTGAGAAATTTGTCCTGATGACGCATATCAGCCTGATAAATGGAAATAAACGTTTGTGATGCATGAGATAATGGATTTATTTAATCATATTCATTTTTCAGTAGAGCGTATTTCGCATGAACAGGAAAAGATAACCGTAAGTACGCATCATGCGTTGTGATTGGATGATTCACACGCGAAACAGTGGGAAGCCATTTCAGTGTTGCTCCGCACCGATTGCGTGCTGCGTGACTAAAATGCGTCATTGAGTAAGGCCCGCTTTACAAGGAGGGAGGGTACCGCTACCCTCTTCTATACATTTTTTCTTATTCTAACGGCTTTACAAGCGCACCCGGGTTACCCTAGTGCTAGGGATACCCTGTCTGTTTGGTAAGGAAACCCTTCTGTTCGGGTTAAGTTTTCCCCTTGTAAAGTCGTTAGCTAGGGATAACTCGCCTTCCGGGATAACTCTTTACTAGTTCTCAGACCTCCTATAGCACAAATCAACAAACGGCCATCATGGCGGAACAAGGTTTACCCCAGGCACTAGGGTTACCGTACCTATAATTTTTCCTTGTATTGATCCTAGCTGGCGGGTAACCCTAGCACTAAGGTTACCCTCCCTCCTCGTAAAGCGGGCCTAATTCCTAAGTACACAAAGATTTAAATCCTACTCAGGGATGTTTTGGCTATGTAAAAAAGGCATTTTCCTTTGTAAATCTGAACCGCCAGAGGCATTCCCGCTTCTATTATTAGAGCCTGGATATATACTCGATAGTAGCTGTCAAGTCAGTGTCATCCTCTAAATACCGTCGTCATTTTCATTTCCATTTTTCAAATAAGATCGCCTAATATGGCAATAAAAATTGGGTCTCCATAAAATTATTCAAACATGTATGTATGGCACAGAAATTTGCTGTCTGTAGAAGCCTGAAGCCGTTATAAAAGAGACAAAATGTTTCTTTCACGTACAGTAAATTGAAGTTTCAAAACATTTACGGGATCAAAGAAAAGATAGTAAATGACCTACAGCAGTGCCTTTATTGAAACTTTATTTCTTATCTCGGAAGTGCTCATTCTCGTCCCCCATTGATACTCCTTCAAAAATGATATATCCCCAATCACCGACGGTTTAGAGTGACCGTTCTTTTTTACGGCGAATTTTTCTTTCCCCGCCAAAAAATGTACGTAGTTTCTCAGTCAATTTAGTTGTTTTTGCATAAGCTAGTTTAATAACATCTAAAACCATGCTTAAGTCTTCTTAAGCCTTTGATAACTAAACCCGTTTATAATTTCTAAGAGTCGGCTTCACGAAAGGCCGTTTCTGACAGCAGAACATAGATTTCTCTTGACCAACGCTGACGAGTACTTAATGGACGACGCTTACCCGATTGATATTCATCTTCTTTGAGGTCAAAAACTACTTTACTAATGCGATACTTTAGAGGCTGAGAAAACACATAAAGCTTCTATCATTGTAAGTCTGTCAAGAAAGATATTGGTCAATTGAGTGGTTCCAATATTCTTGTTGCCATAGAGTAAATCCAGTGCCAAGCGCTTGGTATCGCACTATAAGACCACTTTTGAGTGCCTTGGGCGATGATTTTTTATGTTATTAGTGTGAAAAATATTATTATACATCTATAATCTCTAAAGGCTTCATCGTTGATATATTGTGGTTAGACTGAATATTGTGGAATACTTTGACACTGTTCAGCCTATTCAAAGTTACGAGCTTGGTCAACAATCTGGCTTTTTCACTATGCAAACGCGCTTGAGTCAGTTTTAAAAAAGTACATGTTTGGATTCGATTAAGACAAAAAACATTCGGCCATTTTACACCTTATTTATCTATTTACTTTAAACTCTAATTTTCGTTAGTCGGGGCGGAAATTTATGGAGAAACGTTTTAAAGATCAATCTTATGGAAAATTGTGAAGGATTGCTTACAAACTTGAGGCGTTCAGTTTTGAGTTCTAAGCGTGTAACCAGCGACATCTAACTAGCATCCGTTTCCCGCCTCTTGTATTCATTTTTACGAAACTTGTACGTCGCTTTCTTTACAAAGCAAAAGTGTAATCCTTTAACATCTCCTGATAATCGAGATAAACACTAGTCAATGGGTAAAAAATGCACAGACAGTTTGGGGTACAATATTTCGCAAAATCACTAAGATTTGCGCACCACATCATCTGTCTGATGCACCACATACTGTAACTCTTAAGTTCAAAATTGGCTATTTCATTGGGTCTTTTTCCATTTTTCGTTTCTATTATTCTGAAATATAATTCGTGTTGAAATACGTTTATTTTGATACAAAAAAATAATGTCACTTTTTTCTAAAACCAAGAGCAGAATTCGTCTTGTAAGGATAAGTTCAACAACACTCCTTGGTCCTTAACAGCTGTCAGTTCATTTAAGATATTCCTTTCAAATGAAAACAAACAGCGCAAGCCAACGCCGAATTAAATTTTACATTAAGAGTCTCTCCAAAACATTGCCGATTTTAACGTAAATTAAATTTTTTGTACAATCAGGAAGACCCTACAAAGACGGTTTGTTTGTCGCTGTTGACGGAAAAGCATTCGCATCGAGTTCGATAACTAAAAACACGAGGCCACATGAATATAAATAATAGCGAAAACGCTTAAGTAAATTTATAATTAGGTGTAGGAAATATAGTTCGAAATAAGAAAGCTAGCATTGGTAACTATGGAATTTCGTGGTCTTCAAAAACTTCATGAGATTCTTTTTTTTTTTTTTTTTCAAAAAATAAACATTTTTTAGCTCGAAATAGTTCCCCTCGAGTTTTCTTACCAGTTCTTTTCTTATCCAGACGAGAGCGGATTCCAACCTAGCTTCTCTTTCTTCTGTCGTTCCTTCGGAAGTTATAACCGGTGCATTTTTCACTTTATATTGATTGATTAAATCATCATTGTTCAGTTTAACAGGGTTTCTCCTTACTCCATTCCAAGTGAAAGTCTGTAGCGGGAATGAATGTCGCTTTACTAGACCCACTCCGTTCATCTTTAACGTGACTATAAATATCTTTACTGTACTGGCTACAGAACTAGCCTCCAATTGTCTAGGTTTTTCCAAAAGAAGTCCCTTGTGCGACGTATATGAGTGTTTGACGACGGACGCTTTTATACTGCTGTTTTGAAGCGGGTTCTATGAATAATTTTGTGTGGCGTCGATCGTGGAGCACGTAGAACAAGTGCTGTTGTGAATTGAATCAAAAGATCAAAGGATTTACATAGATGCTTTGTGAGTATACAAATGTTTTCACGAACCGTGATAGGCCAAGATCATCAATACGGGCGTTCGTGTTGATAGCATCTTGTTATCAACGAGTTTAAATAAATAACTTAATTCTCCTAACCCTTCTCTTATGCCAAATTTGCGAATGGCTAGGAGGACTCTAGATTTTAATCAACACAATAAGAGAACGGGCAGGCGTGATGCGGTAAATATTATCATTATTAAACAAGATTTCACTACAGATTACTCTTAGTTGAACCTGTTCTAACAAGCCTATCAGAAGGTCTTCCGCTTGAGTCATAGATTTCTTTACATTTCATTCAGAGTTTGTCACAATGGTCTGTAGCCACATAAAACAGTTTGACAAGCCTTTCAGCATCTGTCAAAGCGAGCGATTTTTGAATTAGCTAACCACTGACAGACTAAACATCACTATGTATAAAAATCATTGGGCTTTGAGTTCCCTTGGACAGCTCAGTTGGAGAACAAAGCGTACGTGTGTTATAGATGTCAACTACTAATAAGAAAAAAGCAAAAACAACGCAAAGATCACTTGGCCTGCACCTTGGACTTATATGTCCCGCCCAACACAGGAACCCCAACCCAGCCGTTTTGGAATCCGTATAAACATAGATGTATTAATTCGTTTTAGATGGAGTGGATTCCGTTTGAATAAGAAATGACACGGAAAATTTGTAACCGTACTTCAGTCGTACCATATTTTACTACATACCCCCAGTGTACGTGTCGGTAAGTCAGTCTGTGCATTTCTTACTCATACGACTGAAAACCAATGGGTGTTACAATCGTATGTTTAGCAAACAAAATTACTAAAATCTTTCCGCGATATATTTAATTTTTAATTTTAGTAAAGAATGTTCGGACAAGCCTAAGGGAAATTTTCACAGGTAGCCCAATAAACATTGTCATAGTGGCTAATTTTTTTGAAAACAAAAATTGTGGATTTTTCTTTATCTCCAAGGCTTTTTCGGCACTGCCACTTTTTCACAACTTATTTTCCCAAGAAAGTTTTTAAATCATGAAAAATATATGAATATTAATGTTAAAAGATTTTAAAAAACTAAATGGCCGACAGTTCCCAGTTCCAGTTAAAAAATAATAAAAAAATAGTGGAATATAAAATCGATGCTATAATACGAACCAAACTATTATTAAGAAGTGGTAAGCGCATTGCAAAGGCCATATTATTTGTCAATTCTGTCTGTTAGTTGGGACATTTGCGGAAATTGAAATTAATATACTACTTGTGCGAGCTCTACCGAGCCTCTTTGCAATCAGGTATAGTTCCGTCTGATTGGAAACTGGCGTTCGTTACCCCTATTTATAAGAAGGGATCCAAGCAATCGCCTGAAAATTACAGGCATCTCTTACATGTATTTGTAGTAAAATCATGGAACATATCTTAATGTCAAATATCGTTGGTCACTTTGAGAAGCATCATATTCTGAATGACTTCCAACAAAGTTTTCGTCGACTCCACTCTTGTGAAACCCAGCTTATTGCTTTCATCAACGATGTGGCTAGGGAAATGCAGAATGGA